>CAJUYI010003814.1:0-21231 GCA_910591695.1 Galerucella pusilla | reverse complement strand
ATTTTATTAGAAATATGAAAGCTCCGCAACATGTAGGTAGCCAAGCGGTCCAAGCGGATTTTGGTTCACGTACTACTCTATAAGCTTCGTCAGTACTGAACTGGGAGACCGGCGAGCGTTGTATCAACTATGGAACGGCACGCGACTACCGAAGCAGAGAGACAATGTCGAGTCATAGAAGGATAGAAAAGCGAGAGATGGATTTTTATCCGATATTTTAGTGGTAGCAACCGAATTTCAATAAGGAATTGTACGGTCATGTGTAATTTGAGGATTCTGAGATTTTTATATAGTATTCATAAAGCTTCAAATTAGACCCCTTATAATTTAGTTTTTCCATTCAATCCATATTTAATTCTTTACAAGGGCTTAAACTTTGCTTAATATGTGTATTTTTCATATTTTTTTCAACAAAATTTGGTTAGCATTTCAAAGTTTTTATTCAATGAGAACTCTAAGTTCAACATTAATCTACATGATATATGTTTTTCTTAATTTTCAATACATCCATTACCTCTAAATTCTTTGCCAAAAATACTTCGATATTTTGTCAAAACGCTGCCGATAGATTCCCCTTAAATAGGTAAAATGGTTCAAAATATATTTGCATATCTAAGGTCCTTGATACTTCTCCAAACATTCTAATTTCACAGCCTATATCTCCAAGGCATTACATCACCGATTCCCTTGATCCTTAATATCTACCATCATTTCAAGAACTATCTTGAATTCAATAAATATCCTTTTTTTTAATTTGGTATTTTTTTTTCAAATTTTTTATTAATATTAGAAATTTTTATTTTCAGATAATAGATGTCCGAAACCATACGAAACGGATTTCTGTCAAAATGGGGGTAGATGCTTTTACATAAGTGCTATCGGTGACTACGGATGCGTGTAAGTATTTTTACTGCGACGTTTCGGTAGCGGTAGCCTTCATCAAGAATTATTATTGTATTTTTCCCTAAATGACATTTCTTGAAGAAAATATTTTGAAGTTTAACATTACAAAAAATAATCAAATTTTCTCCATGAAATTCACGTTTTTAGCGAAAAAATATCATGCGAATGCGGGGAGTTATCGTCAATAAGAGAGTGTGTGTTCGGTGAGTCTTGGCCTACACCTGCAGATATAAAGTAGATGTCTCCTAGTGACCTGTCCACCTTCCTGGGAAGGATTTACAATGGGTCACATGTGGCCAAAGTGCTACACCACCCTACTCTACAGATCATGGACGCACTAAAAAAGTTTAAACGGGAATATTTCCCAATCTTCAAAATATATTCATCAGAAACAAACTTAATACACTATTTTCACCGTCAAAAAATATTCTCATCAATGTTTAATTTTATTTCAGTTGCCCGGACAATTTTGGCGGAAACATTTGTCAACAGAAGCTACCAAGCAACACCAGTATGTATCCCCAACCCAATTCATACGCTTGTAAATTAGGTCTTGCGACAAAATACAATTGTTAGACGAAAAATTTCAAAAAAAAAATTCCTAATGGACTTTTTTCGAAAAGACAAATGAAAAATTAAATTTAGAACTTCCCGTTTTACCGAAAACTGTGTATATGCATCTTTTTCTATAAAGGCGGGAAATTTCAAATTTTCCACGAAAACTATTCCAGTCCGGAAACAGGAAGTGCTAGATCGTTTCTGATCGAAGAAACCCGAAGGCCAATTGTAAAAAATTTGTTACCGATGTACATATGTACCAATGTATATTTGTAATTTATCCTAATTGTATAAGACTGTTTTTAAAAACAAATTGAAAATAATTTTTTAGTTCAAATCGAATACAGTCATTTATACAGAGTCCCGAAAAAAATGGAATTCAACCGGATTCACTTTTTTTACTGACGGGACGTCCTGTATAAAGCGCGCTTTTTACCAGTTTGTGTTATATTTTTCCTACCACCCCCGTAGATGAAAATACGTACGTACACTTTACATACGTTACAATTTTTTTTTCGGGTGTTTTTGAAGACCCTGTATGTAAAAGTTTGAACTTTTTGTAAATATTTAAAAAGTTTGTTAATAATTTCCTAATAATTTTTATTATTTTCTTGAAATATACAATATGTCCCCCTAAGTTGGAATAATATGGAAAACTTTTTTATTATTAATATTAGGAAGAAAAATTATTCTTCATAAAAAGTTCTGCATTATCTAAAATCAAAAATATGAGTCTTACTCAAGAGAAAAGTACTTAGATTTGACAATATCGAAAAATAAATTTATTTGTTTCCAACATTAATGTGTATTGTAGGCAAAGATTACAGAATAAAAATATAAGATGTTTCACTTCAGGGCGGTTTGATTCAAGTTGCTGCCCCAAACGGACGCCGCTCTCATAAATTATTTGCAAACTAATGAAGCTTTCGTACAGGTTAATTTTTTGCTGTTGGTCATCTTATTTCCAAGAGATCATTCAAGCCCCCTCTCTACATGACCCTTGATTACAAACTGAATAGGAAGATACCTCTGGAGGGCGATTAGGCTTTTCTGGCAATGCAGAAGAGTAATGGGCAAAGCCTGGGGACTACGACCAAAGATTACTGAATAAAAATATAAGATGTTTCACTCCATGGCGGTTTGATTCAAGTTGCTGACCCAAACGGACGCCGCTCTCATAAATTATGTTTACGATTCGCTTTTGTTGTCAATAACGAGACCGATAGATACCAGAGAAGTTCGAATGACTTATTTTATTTCAAGCTATACAGGGGTAATTAGAGAAATATATATTTAAATTAATAGGATTCTTTATCACAAAGGTTTATTTTTAAATGTTAATTATTTCGAAAAATTTTCGGGATATGAATTTGAAAAGGTAACTAAAAGATAAACTTGAATTTTTAAAATGAATCAATTCACAATTTTTATCCAGCATCTCAGTAATTTTGTGATTCTTATTGATAATCTAGCAGATATTTATCACAAATTCAATTAAATATACTCATTAGCCACCAGAATAATAGGGCCACTAAATCTTAAATTTTGATCTTCAAATAACGCGTATTTTTTGGATTGACAAGGTTAAAACAGTAAAAAGAGAAGCATCTGCTGGATACCTTTATTAAAATTTTTTATAAATGTTGTAAAATACTAAGTTTGGAGTTTGGTTTATGTGTTAAATTTAATCTATTGTCTTTCAAATCTTTCAATATACATTTGAGTGTAAAATATATACGAACTCTGGTATAGAGACTTGCATAATATTTGAAAGAAAATTGATTTCATGGAGGATGAAAAGAAAATTTAGTAAATTCGTTCAAAAGGAACTGACCAATTCCCCTTTTGGTTAGATATAGAATTGAATCTTTGTGTTTTCTTTCGTAATGTACTTGTTTATATAATATCCTTATTATAAAAATAAATCCGTAATTTTGTATTAGCAAATATTACAAAATATTTAGTGTTTAAGCTTTGCCATTAAAGAGAAAAATATTAATATGACTTTTTGCTCATTTCAACAATTAATTAATAAATTTAAAAAATCTATAGAACATAAATATAAAACACGAACAACCAATAAACACCGTTCTAAAATAACAGCGCTCGACGGGCGACGTCCCGTATAATATGCCAAATTAAATGCAAGTAAGGGCGGAAGTGACGTACTGTACCATCCAAGTAACCAGACAGTCACGCGATAAATTCGAACGAGTGAAACATCTTATATTTTTATTCTGTAATCTTCGATTTTAGGTTTTAGATAATGCATAACTTTTTATAAAGAATAATCTTTCTTCCTAAATTTAATAATAAAAAAGTTTTCCATAGGGGGACATATTGTAGGTATACGGGTGGCAATAGAAAATTTCATTTTTCAAAAATTTGTAAAAAGCGTTTAAAAAAATATCAGGAACCTATATTTTACATAATTTTGTACAAAATTCTTGTAGATATATTTATTTATTACATCTTTTACTCACAACAAAGATAATGATCAGTGAATCTTATAACAAAAACCTAAGATAGTTGTAAAATTAATAATAAACAAATTTGAAAAAAATATATTAAAAAAAATAAACAATCGAAAAGTTGTGTTATTTCGGCTACTCCTTATATAAAAATAATAAAAAAATATTTTAGGTAATAATATTAAAATACAGGGTGAGTCTATCTATAAGAGCCATTTTAATAAAATAAAACTAAATAATTCCACTAAATTCTATAAATCAGATTTTGCTTTGAAAATATTTTTGTCCCACCCTATATACAGGGTATTCCACGAGTTAGTACTCAAAATTAGGATTAAAAATAATGAAATACTATTATTTTATATCCTATATCATGCTATGAACTCCTGGGGGACACTCTGTATGTTAATACCTAAACTAAGGGTAAATACATCATGGAAAATATGGAAAAAATGCTGTAAATACGTTAATAGGTATGTAACTTGAGGTTTTTATTTTTCTCTTAACATTAACAAAATTATGTTGTCTAACTTACTAATTTCTCTACTAGTTTCCCACTTCTTAGATTTGTTGTGAGTTACAGATGTATTTTTTTAACATCCCCTATTTTGATATTCTGCATGCTTAGTTACTATTAGTAGAGGTAATAGCCGGGGCGGGTCGCTAAATATAGCCTCAATTATAATGTGGCTTTGTAGAGGCAAAATAATACTAATAATATTTACCAATAGAAAACAAACTCAATAGTTGATCAGTATTTTTAGCATTTTGAAATTGCTTTTTTGAAATTATCTATTTTTCCCTGTTTCAGATACAGAATACACTACAATGAGTTTTCATAGTTAAATTTGTTGGTAAGGATCTTTAAAAAAGAACTAATTTATTCAATTTTTTGTCAATTAGTACATCAATATCAAAAATATACCAGCTTTTTTTTTTAATTTTAATGTACAAGTACTGATCTAAAATGTTTCGAAAAATATGTAAATAATAAACTAACTACTCATTGAATAACAATTCTAACGATATTAAATAAATAAATAAAAATATTTTCACGACTAAAATCATTTTTCTTGTTTCTC
The DNA here is from genome assembly GCA_910591695.1 of Galerucella pusilla. NCBI lineage: Eukaryota > Metazoa > Arthropoda > Insecta > Coleoptera > Chrysomelidae > Galerucella > Galerucella pusilla. The sequence continues at coordinate 16,217 of CAJUYI010003814.1, read as the reverse complement.
TAGGATTTCTGTCAATGGATTCTTTTAAGAAAAATGCAGAGAAAAGAAAAAGAAGAAGAAAACAACGACCCTGAACTCGATCCATATTTCCGGGATAGATAACTTGACAAAATAAAAACAATACCAAAGATGTTTTGCATTAATACAAGAACTTTCCTTATTGGCTATATTTATTCTAATTTTTTTAACGATGATGTAAATACTCAAAAAAATATATATATTTATTGTCAGTATTTAGGCACTACATGTAAGTGCACTAGAAGTAAAATATACAGTACAGTCAATATATTCTTTTTGAATGGACCTCGTAAATGGTTTGGTTAAATTTTAATAAAATTGGCAGCATAAAATGAAAAGATAATATGTTAATTTTACTCAATTTGATTTAGAATTTTGTGTTTCAAAAAATAGAGACAACTCAAAATATATTTTTTGAATGTACTAATAATGATTTAAGAGAAGATCTATATATATATTTAAGGAGTCAACTGCTAAAAGTATAATAATTATTATCCATTATTGTTAAGACATAGCCATTAACTTTTTTAAAACCCATGAATACATGAATTTTCTAACCAAATTTCAATATTTTATCAATATTATGATATGTCAAATTTATTTTGTTTGTTTTTAATAAAACTACAGAACTAAACCTTAGTTCTGTGGTCGAAACCATCGATAATGAAATGAATTGACGTAAAGCTGAAAAGCACGATACAAATTTTTAAGTTTGAAAAATAAATGCAATGAAAATACTGTTTATAGCAGTTGATTCCTAGCCTATAGATGTGTGTAAATATTTTCGTGTCTTAGGATACTCGCGATATGTGATAGCGATAAATAGCCTGTTTTTTATAGTAATTTTTTATTTGGTTTTGTATCGAATCTGACTCATTTCGGCTATTTGTCGTGTTATAGATAGTTTTTTATTGTGCTTATAAGGTTTATTTATTTTTAAGCTGTGGAAAAATCATATAATTTCATTTCTTCAATTTGGTACATAATTTCATGAGTATCAAGCAGTTGCTGATACCGATACGTCATAATTTTTACTACAGCATTTTAGATACTCTCTTATATAATATAGGGCAAATTGTTAATATTGTTTTCATGAATTTCTATTTTTTTTATCTCTATATTCTAACACATTTAATTCTTGTTTATATATTTCAACTATGCACACAGTTTTTTCATAAAAATATTCAATGGAGGTCATGGAAAGGTTAAGTAAAATGCTGGAACTTACCGGCTCTTGTAGCTGCTACTATAATGAAAAATCACTGAGTTACCATCTTTGGAAATGTTCAATATTTATTTGTTCATTGGATACTTCCAACCACTCACGATCACTACCGAAAAAATAAAACCGGCACAATGACTAATGCATCGTATTTATATTGCTGTATCTTTCAATATTATTCGATTTTCCCGATCTATAAAATATCAATATCGATCGACGATATACTTAACATTTAATTTCCGTTCTTATTCGCAATTTTTCACTTAATTAACTAACTAAATTACCGAAATAATTTCTACACGATCACGCCACACGCCATTTTGTCAAAAGAAGTCGTAAAAAGAATTGGTAAGGTAACTAGACCTAATCATATCATTATCGGCGCAGTTTAACCTAAAACAATAAACTGCAGAAACAATGATAACATACGACACAATACGACATACGGTCAATGGGATGGAACGATGCGTACTTTTGATGGTACGATATGTCGATAATTAACATTTTTCTATTATTTTTGTTGTTTAAATATTGAAATTTATCTCAAAACTTAAATAGTTGATCTAAATACTTCTAGGTTTAAAGCTTTTTAAGCTAAAAATTTTAGAAATAGTTGCCGTATTTCTGTGATATCATCCGAAAGAAAATGTTGAAGATTGGTTGTGACTACGGGCACGATCACACGTTTAGTAAAAATGTATGAAATTTAAAAAACAACAAAGAGGAATATTACAGAGGTGTGAGTCTATAAAATAAATGTTTTCCTCTATAGCTTATTAATTTAATGACACTCTATCAAACATTGCCTATTTTTCTAGTAAAAATGAGGTTTATTTAGGTAGAGTAAAGGAGATATGAATAATGGGGTATCAAAAAAAGACTGTGTGCAGACAACTGTATAGGTATGCTATGAATCCGTATTTTTAGAATCTCTATTTTATAGCAATATAGTAGCAAAATGAAAACTTAGGATATGGATAACAAAATCCAAAGAAATAAAATGATTTCTTCGATTAGGAAAGCTAGATGTGATAAAAAAATATAAGTATATAAACAATAATTTTTGCTATGAATGACTTATAAAACCGTAGATCTTTTTTTTTAAGCGATACCAAGGTGTAAATGTGTTAATCATAGGCGTAGAATTTATATACTCCATTTTCCCAATAACACATATTTTAATAAAGCCTTTAATATAGAAATTTACTTTGCGCCTATGTGTTTGTGATTGAAAAGTTTGGTCCCGAAATTTTCTATAAAACAAAAAGACTTCCAAAGTAGAAGACCTGTGGACTTTTAAATCACTTTATTGAGAAATTATAAGAAAACTCCAAAATGTAGTGAGAAAATTATTTAATGTTAAAATGTATCCAGTGAAAATAAAAGTAAAAACTATTTCAAAGCATTTTATTCATTCATTTGTGAACCCGCTCAATATTAACATCACAGCACTGAGTTATCAGTTCTATAATGTTATGGGAATGCTTAAAACAACTTTACGATTCAAACAATATCATTACTACCTCACTGTGAGCTGCAGTGAGATCTAAAAGAATTCATAAGAAAGTAAGAATGTTTCGACACCACTATTTGAATCTAAAACTTTTGGATGGAGAAGGAAGAATGTAGATTCTTTAGAAAGGAAGAAGCCTCTATTCGTATACATGTTGCAGTTTACCACAGAAGTTCAAGAGTAGGCAAGTCTTTCTTCAATAACTGAATAGGGCACGATAGATCTTTTGTCTCAGTAATGATTACCCAAAAATATCCAATACATTTCATTTGATCAAATATTTAACTGCCTAAGCAAAAAAATAGAATTTATTGCTAAATAATACTCTGCAAACTTCACCAAATCCTCATCAGAACATTCAGCAGTATGTACCACCAAATACGAGGAGAGTACTAACTATTTTTGCATTTTACGTAACTTAACACTTACCTTTTATTAATTTCCCATCACTTGGTATCACATAAATATAAAATCTTTGAAACTAAAACACTTTTTTTATAAAAAATCCATACGTTTAATATAAAAATGAAATGATGTTTTAAAAGGTACACAAATAAATAAACTAACAAAACTAACATTAACAGTCATTCTTGTAAGTAACGACAGTTTCCATTTTATGAATATTGGTTGAAAATGATCTCATTTTAACACTTTGTGCATTCTTAATATTAGCAGGCTCAGCTTCGGACCATTCTGTTGGTAATTCAACATCTGATTTGGTATATATTTGAATATCAAAACTACATAAACAATCTAAAAGTGGTAAGTAAGTGACAGATGATGTTATTTGTTTAAGAACATCCCGGATTTCATTTTTTATTTGTTTCAATGGTTTTTCTGATACTTTATCTGGATTCTGGAGGGTGTCTTCTTCATATTCTACTTTAAAATCCCACCTCTCCATTACTTCCAGTGTTTTAACGTTAGTTATAACTAAAGCTACTTTGTTAACTGTTCTGTCAACTAACCAACCTAGAAAAATTAAATGTAGGTAAATTATAGGTGAAAAAATGGTACATAATATCAGTACAAACCTTTTAACTGTTCCAAAGTTGTAGATAAAAAATCCTTGATTTTATTGTCGGTGGTCATCAAAATAGTAAGTCCATAGTTTTCATCAGCCTTAAAATTCTCAGGTGGATATAATCCTCGTTGGAATAATATAGAATTTATACCATAATCTACAATTAAAAGAAAATTAAGACATAACCTAATAAAAGAGAAGTTTAATCACTTTTACTTACTTAAATAATCACAAACTATTGCTGCTGATCCTTTTAGAGTAATGGCTGATTTATTTGACTGTAAAGACGAAGTCATGATGGTCTTAATTAACTTTTGTAGAAAACAATACAATTTAAAACTTAAAGCGAAATTTCCGTTGATAGCTCAAATTGAAACAGCGACAATAGCGACATCTATATAAACAATATAAACATTTTTAAAAATTTCAAACTACTTGCCAGTGTTGACAGCTAGACCACAGAATACCCCGAGTAAAGTAGTCTGTGGCTTTATTAAGAAAGGAGCGATTCAATTGAATTAATTAACGAACAATTCAAGCTGCGTAACTTAATTTTCCTTCACAAGTGCTTCCAAGTAGGCAAAGATAACTTTTGATCAGACACATATCATATCTGTGACTTGGTGCTGTTAAGAGCAATGTCAAAATTTCAGATTTATGTGTTTAGCGTTGGAGCATGCTACTCTCAATAATATCTCCGTTGTGAAGATAGCAGCACAATCAATTTTAGATTTTAGCTGAGAATCAACCAAACCACAGATATAACAACATTTAATTAGTGTAAAATGGAACAAGGAGGAATGTACACATTCCTCCTTTACGCACCAAGCCACAGATAAAATGACTTGATAAGTTTGTGACGAAACAGGGACAAGACAACCTTTAGTTTTTGTCATCTTCGTTGTGTAGATGCATTATTTATGGATAGCAGCACCATCAATTTTAGCTGAGAGTTAACCAAACCACAGATATAACATCATTTAATTAGTGTAAAATGGAACAAGGAGGAAGCTACACTGATACACTGATCATCAAAGTACACATTCAACCTTCAGGCAACAAGCCACAGATATAAGACATTTGATAAGTTTGTGACGAAACTTTCAGTTTTTGTTATACGAGGGATTTGCAGTAAGTATTGTGTTGAGATAAAAACAAACAGGTACAAATAAATATTTTATTTGTCAATAAAATGCTAATACTCTTATAATCCAAATTCTTGGGCGTGGTCACTGTATGTCTTGTATCGACATATTTTTCGTAAATAAAATATTTCATAATGTATATAATTTGCAGTCATTAAAGTTTCATCCATTGATCAATAGAATATTCTAATGCTGCTATCCATCTAAAAAATAAACCCTAAAAATATTATCAAAACAAAAAAATATGCTCCCAAAGCACGCTGGGATAAAAATATTCTGTCGGAGATATACGAGGGCGACAGGAAAAATAGTTACCGTTTTTTGTCAGCTTCGGAGTCTGTATGAAAGTAATAATGTTTTTTGCTGGTATCTGAGGGTATTATTTCGAAGGCATATTTTTTTGATCCTGATAAATATAGTTGTACTTTATAACCATGTAAATAAGCCACTCCTGTAAATATTGGATGATATTAAATTATTTTTATTTAAAAAAAAAACTTACCAAACGCATTTTTAGCATTTGCATCTTGATAAAAATACAAACAAGCGTCTTTCAAAATGCAATATCTTCGACTCCAACTCTTCCATTGTGTTCCCAATTTGACTAAATATCCAAAACATTCGGGTTCTTTAATAGCGCAAGGCGGTAAGATCAAATTATTTTTCGTTCTTTCCAAATAACCATCAAAAAGTTGCTTATTATCTACCATTAATTTGTTCATTTCTTCGACCCACTTTTCTTTCGTACTCAAAGACTCTGCTGCTAAATATAAGGGGACACCATCATGTTTTTGAACGACGAATACGTGGGGCTTGGAAAACTTTTCTTGGTCATCTACTAACTGGATTTCTTGGTCGTGTAACATCGTTACATCTACAGGATGTACGTCCTATGAACAGCACAAGAAAAAATTAAACAAATTCTGAAATATTTTGCGTTATAGAGCGGTAGAGTTAAAAATAAAAGTAAAATATGTGGGAATCATAGGGAAAACTTTTTTATTATTGATTTTAGGAAAAAAGTTATTCTTCATAAAAAGTTCTGCATCATCTAAAACCTAGAATACAGTCATCAAATATCAAAATTTTTCAGTCGTATACGAGGTGTGTCCAAAAATATGAGTCTTACTCAAGAAAAAAGTACCTTTAAATTTGACAATATCGAAAAAAGTTACTAAAAAAATCGAAGCATTAGTATGAGAAAATATTGAATTTGTTTGAATGTATTTTATTATTTTCAGAATTGTAGGTCCACCACTAGAGGGCGTGTTTGACAGTTGAAGATTTAAAATGCAAATTTTTTCAAAATTTACTCAACTAACGAGCATATTAAGTATTATAATCAGCCCAACGCATTTTCAACATAAATACCACAAAACTATAAATATTGAACAGATATTTTAGTGGAGTACTCTCGATAGACCATCAATCTAACATATTGCCTATTACTTACAAGATCTGTTTTGTAGCAATACAAACAGCCGTTTTGCTTCAGACAAAACCATCTTCTCATCCATCTGTTGTTGGAAAAGTTACCACTAGCGAACCCGCTCAGTTTCCAAAGGTATCCACTGTATAAAATTGTGAAAGTATCTTCTTGTTTTTGTGGACTCAGCGCATAGCATGTTCTAGCGACCTAAAAGAGTTGACTCGGAATATTAATGCTTAGACTCGTCCTAATATTATTTATTTACCTCCATTTTTAAAGTATCGCTTCCGGCGTGCGCCATTTTGACTATTTCCGAATGGTTTTTATCCAGAACGCTAACTCCGTTTACAGAAAGGACGATATCCCCCACTTCCAGACCAGACGTTTCTGCAGGAGTACCCGGTTCAATTGCAGAAACCACCACCGGCTTCGAACCGTGAATACGAAATCCGAATTCTCCCGATTCTCTGTGAACAACCACTTTTTTATCGCAATCTAGAAAAAAACACACAAAAAAGTGATTTCCATAGATCTCAATATCACTCTATAAGTTTAGAATCATTTTTATAGCTCCATGACCTAGAAATAAGAGGCGTTTGTTCTTTGTTTAAGCGCTATAGGGCACAGAGTACACCATCTAACAAGAGGCGAATGAAAGCCGTTTTCGTGATCGCAATTTTGTGTGCACATGCGTGAATTAATTAGTATATATGTCAATGTCAAGTCGACACATGGTCGACACTTCCGTTCGTTCGTTCCCGTCAGTTACTCAGTACTCTGTGGTTTGGTTGTCACTGCCTTAGTTGGATGGTGTACTCTGTGGTATCAAGTAGTATATCTGTCAGTCTCGACGTATTTTCGTTTAAGTCCAACTTCAAAGGAACCGACAAAGCTTTCGTCTCTTGTTAGATGGTGTACTCTGTGCTATAGGGCATGCCCACGACAGTTGACAGTTGACAATACCCCTGTGGTAAAATTATGAAAAATTATCAAACAACTATTAACCTATATTATATATTATTAAATATGCAAGTTCAACAATAGAGGAGTTCAGTCTAAGGTCAGTGTGGCCAACAAAAGTGGTTTTTTCTGACAAGAATGACAGTTAAGGTCTACCATTCAAAACATTTTTGCATGTTTTTCATCATTGCGAACATCCATATTGCTTTATTAAAATTATGCATACACCCCCGAAGCATATATCTTGAAATTTAAATTGACTTTTTAGCTGAATACTCAACATATCGATGGCCAATAATTCTAGGAACTTTTTGCATGTCACCATTTAATTTCAGTTATTCTGTCATTAGTTATGTCAAATGTCAGTTATATTTATTTAGTTATGTCAAATGTCAGTTATATTTATTTTTGTTGATATTCGTTTAATTGTGTATAACCATTTTCGATTAGATTTTTGTAGCATTTCTAGTTAGTTGTATCTCTATTCTTCCAATTACTTTTTCCACTGACCTTACCTGTCATTCTTGTCAGAAAAAAAACACTTTTTGTTGGCCACACTGACCTCAGACTGAACTCCTCTATGTGTGAAAAGTAGTAGGTTTGTTAGTGAAGCGATCACAAACGGTCACAGAGTCTCTCTATTGTATTTACTATTTGGTCTGTGGTCTCTGACGGTTCTTCACTCCACCACAGATCACCTAAACTGGTGGTTTGTGCACTCCACTGCTCGTGAGTCGTCATGTACTCTCTGTACACTGTAGAATTCTACTAATTACTTTTTATACTGACATTTGACATAACTAGTGACAGATATAACAGTATGAAATGGTGACATGCCAAGAGTTCCTAGAATTATTGGCCACCGATATGTTGAGTATTCAGCTAAAAAGTCATTTTAAATTTCAAGATATATACGCTTCGGGAGTGTATTCATTATTTCAATAAAGCAATATAGATGTTCGTAATGTTTTGAAGGGTAGACATTAACTGTCATTCTTGTCAGAAAAACTTTTTGTTGGCCACACTGACCTTAGACTGAACTCCTCTATTAAAATAAGTTTAAAAGTACACTGAAGCAAATCCAACTAAACTCAAACACGATCTATCAACGCTTTGTTTATTGTTTTACCACAGGGCTGTTGTCAAAATAGTTTGTGACGTAACGTGGACATCCCTATTGGCAAACAACCATAGAAAATGTCGATCAAAACTTCTTTGAAAACACTCAAACACAAAAAGCATGGAATAAAAAAACAACGCGTTGTACAATTCAATAGTTAAACCATTGTTCAGTAGGGCACAAATAGCTGAGAGTTTGAAAACGTTCAAGCCCACGATATGCGCGTTGGTCGTGCGGACAGACTGCCCAGAAGTAGTAAGTTGCTGTGAGAAATTTAGCGAGTAAGCATCTACGTACAGTAAAAATATGAGTGAGTCGTTATTTCCAAGTATTAAGAGAGAGGAAGTACATTTAATAGGCGCGTTTAAATGGAGACCCCCACTATTAAAATGACAGATGTCGTGTGTCCTTCCGGGCCAACTGACAGATCAAAGTGAACTATGTATAAAAATATCAGAAAATAAGAAATAGAAAACTAAAAAAAAAAAAAAAAAACCCAGGCGCAAACCGGGTTTCAAATTTAGGACCTCTGGGCGCACCTCAACATGCGGAGGTCCTTCTCTCATACGACATCTGTCATTTTAATAGTGGGGGGTTAAATAACTTGATCTCCATTTAAACGCGCCTCATTTAATCGTCTCCCAGCAGAGGAACTGGTGAAAGAGTGACAGTTGACATATGACAGGTTGACAAATAACTTTTTTTTTTGATAAATTACTTAATATTTGTTAGTAAGCAAGTAAAAAGTGGCGAAAAACTCAACACAAACGAACCGTTCAAAGCCAGTTTTTTTCGACACCACACCAATAACATGATTTTCAATATTTCTTCCAATTTTAATTTGAGTTCTACTGATTTTATATCGTCGGGATCTAAATCGGGATTGGCGTCCGTTAGAGATTTTTGTAGGGCTACAAAATACCAAATAAAATGAAAATAGTATATTATACATCAAGGTGTGGTGAAGACTATTATTATTGACCGAGCACCAAGGTGCGAGGTTTATAAATGTCTCCACCACCATGGTGTATCAACAATTTTATCCACTACTAGCCAAATTTAAGACAAAAATTAAAAATAATTCACAAACGCACCACGAGAAGCGTTTACACAGTGGTCTGACTGACAAGTACACTGTCAGTTTTCGATATTATAGGTTTGTTCCAACAACCATCTTCTGATTAGTACGTGAACGTTCGTGAACTTATTTATGTACAAATCAAACGTTCGAGAACCTGTACGTGAATTAATCCATGAACATCATACCCTATGGGCGAGTTGTATCAAACACCTAAACTCAGTTAAATGATAACTGATGTTTAGACTGTGGCTGATTGATGTATGTATTTATTATCAACAATTACATCAGTCTACACATCAGTCATGATTAAACCGAGTTTAGGTGTTTGATACTGTTTGATACAACTCGCCCTAAAACATCAACTGACAGTTTGGACGAACGGTTCTACAATGGGCGCGTTCAGCAACGCTAGCGCAAAGTTAGCGCTAGCAGCGGCGCTTTGTGAAAGCGCTCGAAGGTAGCTGAACGTGTATGCTTTGACATCACATCACATTGCCCTTAAGGGGCATTTACCAAATTCGACCTTGCACAATTATGCTTTGTTTATTTTTTTGTTTCCCTACGTCCTCACGTTTAAGTTCACATAACGAGAATTTTATTAGAAATATGAAAGCTCCGCAACATGTAGGTAGCCAAGCGGTCCAAGCGGATTTTGGTTCACGTACTACTCTATAAGCTTCGTCAGTACTGAACTGGGAGACCGCCGAGACCGGCGAGCGTTGTATCAACAATGGAACGGCACGCGACTACCGAAGCAGAGAGACAATGTCGAGTCATAGAAGGATAGAAAAGCGAGAGATGGATTTGTATCCGATATTTTAGTGGTAGCAGCCGAATTTCAATAAGTAATTGTACGGTCATAAGTAATTTGAGGATTCTGAGATTTTTATATAGTATTCATAAAGCTTCAAATTAGACTTCTTATCAATTAGTTTTTCCATTTAATCCATATTTAATTCTTTACAAGGGCTCAAACTTTGCTTAATATATGTAATTACCTCATGATTCGTAGTTTTTTCAACAAAATTTGGTTAGCATTTCAAAGTTTTTATTCGCTGAGAACTCTAAGTTCAACATTAATCTACATGATATATTTTTTTCTTAATTTTCAATACATCCATTACCTCAAAATTCTTTGCCAAAAATACTTCGATATTTTGTCAAATCGCTGCCGATAGATTCCCCTTAAATTCATTTTATAAATATAAAGTTTTATATTATCTCTTCAATGGAAAACCTCATTACTTATTTAATGTTAGAAGAACTGGCGGATGAAAATAATATTATGGATGATATTGTGGAATTGATTCCACCTCTAATTGGTATATAGGTATATTTCCACGCAATATTTTTCCCTCAATATTAAATTCTACAGTTTTCTACGTTTCCATATTCTCCGCCATGATTAAACATTAATAGAAATTAAACAACAGAAATTTTAAGGTTTGAATTGTTGTTTGTCGTTGAGATCATAAGGTATTATTATTATTTCTTCCTGGGTTGACGTTGATATAATGAACCGCTGACCAGTGCTGGGACTCTGCACACTATAGAATTCTACTATCGACTCTATTCTACACGACTTGTCGACAAAATTGATAGTTATCGCTTGCTACATGTGAAGACGTGACGTTTACGAGATATCTATAATTTTATAGGTTATATTTTAAAATTTATGACATTTGACACAAAAGATACAATAAAGATAGCAAAACAAGTCGCAATTGGCTTTCACACAAGAAACATTAAAGTTATTATAAGGTTACCCAGGTCGAAAATTTAAATTATCAAAAAAAATTTAGCATAGGCACAATGAGAACTATGAAATATTTACATAAAAGCTACAGATCGATGGTAATGTCAAAAATAAGGGAAGAGTTGTCGACAGAAAACAGCGTGAGATTTATGGCTGTTGTCGACTGGAATAATAGTTATCTACTGTAGAAAGCGACCGGTAGAATTCTATAGTGTGCAGAGTCCCAGCACTGCTTAGCGTAAAATAAATTCGCTGGAAAAAATTGCTTACTCATCGCTTGCCTAGCGCTAGCGTGGCTGAACGCGCCCAATGAACGTACTCGTTATGTCATCAGTCATTTTTGGTTGAGCGCGAAATTTAAACTAATGACATTTTTATTCAAATAATTTAATCTTGATAGGTACCTAATTTCAAGCAGCAAATTAGTTAAAGACAATCTCCTGGGTATACAAAATTATGTTGCACAAGTTTTTGTTGAACTACTATCCCTGAATTCTCAAAATATTTGAATTTTTCCATTATTGACCTAGGTTAATAATAATAGAAAACATTATTAACCACTAATAGAGAAATTTAACTTCTCAGTTGGCTAAAAGAAGCAATAATTGTCGACTTCAAAGCTAGTAGTGGAAAAATAATTAAAAATATACAAACTTACCGAGCATTTTAATTCGAAAGAATCTAAAAGTAAGAAAAGCGATGGAAAGTCCGAAAATAGCACGCACAAGTTATAAATCTTGAATGGGACGCTTCGTGAGCCGATGTTATAATAATACAACGGAATTCGGCCGGCCGCGGTGAAATTACCAACAATATTTTTAACCTCGCGGAAATATAGATTTTGAAAAGCGGAATCCGATTTATTACGTAGTCGAACAGACAACGTGTTATATCGGGGCTAGTACTAGCGAGAAATTCGTTACGGAATTGAGCAACATGAAGGAATGGAAAGAATGCCATTCAAAAGCCATAGATGGAACTGGGATAGGAATGTTCGGGCAGGGAACCAAACACTCTGAAAGCTTGTGAAAAACCCCAAGTGCGGAAAGAGAAGGTCTGACCATTGGAAAGACTCTTCAGGGTGATTACAACCTGTTGAGATCAAATGAATGTATAAGTCAAAGTAAAACTGCGCTAAGAGTTTTAACAGGGATCCACATTGTCGCCTGAATGGGCACCTGAAAAAGCTCAAAATAGTGGAGGAAGAAGGATGCAGATTTTGTGGCATGGAAGAAGAAACCTCCTTCCAGAAAAATGTCGTCTTGTAACATATATTCAGTTAAAAAACAAAGAAAGGAAAAGGAAAATAACAAAAAGCGTAGAAAAATTTGGGTCAGAAAATGGATTCAGCGAAGATCTACGTTAAGCATACATGGGAAGCTGCTCTCTGAATTGAGAACGGAAGATCATCAGCAGTTAAACAAATTTTTACCTATGTCTGCGTGAAATTTTGATTTTTTGCTGAATTTGGTGAAAGACAAAACATATAAAAAAGATACCAAAATGCGAAAAGCCTTTCCACCAGAAGAGCGTCGCTTTTTAGCAACAGGTTTATATTATTTAAAAAAAGGTAGAACGTGTCGCGGGACACACGGTAGGAACTTTACTTCCTTTTAAGCAAAAATTATGTAATACATCTGAAGTTATAGATAAACAATTTGCATATTCCTCGGTGGTCGAATAGTAAGCAAACCAGACTCTCACGCGGTAAACCCGGGTTCGATTCCCCGTGAAAAAGTTTTTTTTTATTGTTAATTTTATTTTTAAAAAATTATTTTGCTTGACATTAATAACGAAAACAGGTAGACGTTTGAAATATTTAGCAGAATATTCATTATTATAGGTAATGGTACGGTACCCTCCCTGAGGGAGTCCGACTGGCAACATCTACTTATAAAAGCATCGTATATTTAAAAAGGGAAACCGTAGCATTATACAAATAGGGAATTCAAGAACTGTACGTTTACCACAAAAAAATTAGTGGAAACATAAAATTGAATTGTTAAATTTTCAATTTGAAGTTATATTACAGTTTATAGATATTTTTATTTTCTAGATTATTTCTTAAGTGGGTCGTAGAAAAAATATGCTGTTCGGCTCGTGTGGATTGTCCATATCGCACTTGAGCGATTGAGCACTCCGCCTACGGTGTCGTGCTCAAACTTCGTCCTCGTGCGATATGGCCATCATATCCACACTAGTTGCACAAACTACTATTTCTATCAAAATATGCCCTTTTTAGATTTAAAAACAACCTGCCAAATGTCAAATCAATTTATCCATCCATTTTAAAGTTATCGAATTAAAACATTCAAGTTTTCAAAATTTCAACACCCTGTATTTCGAAAAGTAGCTAGCTTAATCGCGCAAAAAAAATTATGGAAATAATAGTAAAAATGTATCCGAACAAATTCAATTAGATCACCAGCACTGCGAACACCAGCTTAAAATACAATTTTAATATAGCGTCGGTGGTTCAGTGGTAGAATGCTCGCCTTCCACGCGGGCGGCCCGGGTTCGATTCCCGGCCGAAGCATATGAATCGCTGCTTCGTAAACGAGTGAGAGAGACACGCACGCAAGCAAGGCACATAACGAAGAAACGTAACATAACGTAACGTAACGTAACGGTCAGATCTTTTGCGTCTAACCTGACGTAAAGAGCTAAAGTTCCAATAACAACACTCTAATTTTAAAATCTTTGCAATGTACATTCCATATTTTTGGGTACAGTTCAAAATTTTCAATTAGCAGAAGAGTTTCTTCTCTATTCCAAACACGTCGTTCATCCATTTTTGTGAAAAAATCAGAATTTTAATTCAGATTCGAAGAAATAAATAAAACTTTAAAATAGTTCACAAGATATCACAACTTTTTTTTTTTTTTTTTTTTTAATTTCTTGGGAAAGTAAACCACAATATTTTTAAATTCTTTATTTCAACGTTTTGGTAGCGTTCCAGCTACCGTTGTCAAGAAAAAATAACAAAATTTTGCAGTCTTAAACTTCAAAATATTTTTTGATTGTCTAGTTGTCAAATTTTTTCTGTTGTGTCAGTTAGGGATAAAAAAAATTAATTTCTACTTATTTTTTCTTGACAACGGTAGCTGGAACGCTACCGAAACGTTGAAATAAAAAATTCAAAAATATTGTGGTTCAATTTCCCAAGAAATTAAAAAAAGAATGAGTAATATACCACAAGGAACATACAGAAGATATATCACAACTTGCTGCAAATATTTCGAAACAGTCTAGAAATAATAAAGTGCAAACTAACTTGCTTAGATTAGCCGTGTACACTACAAGCTCTAACAAGTCGGCAAGTACTTGGCCCGAGTGTAAACTTTCAGCAAACTTCCTCTACCGCTGCAGTAGATACTCTAAGCCGGTTCTGGAGCGGAAGGCCAGTTGCCAGGGTGGCGTAATGGGGGTGGGGGAGCTGCGCAAACGCATGAGTTGGTGAATAGAAGGTGAGTTTACACGTATTGCAAGTGACTTGTGAGAGTACTCTAGGCAAATTTAATTGATAGTGGACGCGATGCTTAAGAAAACACCTCCATACTATGGGGCTAGTGGACACATCTCCATGCAGGATGTGTGAACAGGAAGATGAAACTGAAGAGTTATCGTCGATAAGAGAGTGTGTGTAGGAGATGTCTCCTAGTGACCTGTCCACCTTCTTGGGAAAGACAGAATGGACGATGATTCAAGAGGACAACTCCTCGTGATATACAATGGGCCACATGTGGCCTAAGTGCTGTGAGCCTACATTCACCCTCCCTAATTTACAGATTACATAATCGTAGCGTAATGTTTCCTTTAACTCACCAAAAGTTTTTTTCGTTTGTCTTTTGTACATCTCCAAACAAGATTTTCGATGAACCATTCGATGTGTAACTGCTTGAAACCTTTTCCGAAACTCCTGTTCGGACTCCGTGCTCGAAATCGAGTCTCTTCGTGAAGGTAGTTTGTCTGTAAAAAAATGATCACGTTTAAATTAATTTTTTTCTCACTTGGTGCTAGATCTGGCTTTGGCGGTGGATGGGGAAGCTGTAGTAGTTGATAAATTGCTGTCCAAGCGTTGTTTTTAAACCGACCTGAATTATCTTCAAAGTTTCGACTCAAATTACTCATTTAAAGTCTACGTGTGATGCCTTTTGGTCAAAACAATAAGTTTCAACAATATAAATAATAAATTCCCTTGAAGCTAATTCCAATAAATCATGAATCGTTTTATAAATAAGAAATAGGAAGGTTGCACGTACGAAGTCAAGTACAGAGCGTGAAACAGGCATAAACAATATTATTTATATTTACTATTGATGAACTTGACTCGTCGTATAAATATGTTAACGATAGTGTTTTAACATTCATTCTAATTCATTCTAATCATTCTAATTATTACAATTACAATTACTATTGATATTCAATGACTATTAATCTTAGTGTTAGTAATAAGTAGTTTAATGTATACGAGTAAAGTAAAGTAATAAACAGAAATCAACAAATCTTCCTCATCACTTAACGTAGACTTCACTTTCTGATCACTTATCGCCGACTCAACGCAGACTGTCCTTTCTAACCTTTAGAATCCTTTTCCCACGAACAAATATTTCAAGAACTATAAGTAATCCTCGGAAATACCCACAAAAATATATTGCTGTCATAACTCTTATTAAGTTAAGACGCTTAACGAGACTCTCGGGAAAACCTATTGTAAGATTTATAAAATATCTATAGCCGATATATAGTCGCGTCATTATACGCGAAAAAAAAATTTTTCGGGCAGCACCGATCGGAATGCGGTTTTCGGCATTCGCTTGCAAAAATTATTTGTGAAAAAGTTACCTAGTTTTCATTTGTCCAAAATCAGAAATTGCATTGTTGCAGCCAAAAATGCATTAAAAAAATGCATTTTTTGAGACGCCCTTCGGACAACTTAATAACTTTGT
>CAJUYI010003813.1:0-10185 GCA_910591695.1 Galerucella pusilla | reverse complement strand
TATGGAATACGAAAGCCTATTATATTATCAACCTTTGTGCAAAATTTCAATGAGAGACATCGATATATGACCATACCAGCTAAGTTGTCTCTTTTTTATTTTACCAGTTATCAGTTTCTGTTCAGCTGTCTCTTCAATGACGTCATTTCTAATCCTATCCCATTCAGTTTTCCCTGCAATTCTTCCCAGGTGTTTCATTCTATTGCGTTTATTGCAGTTTTTTCCTTCTCTCGCACAGTCCAATTTTCACTTGCATATAATATTGTAGGAACTGTTATCATATTATCAATTTTCATTTCCACTTCCAAGTCTATATGTTTATGTCCAAGAATCTCCTTAACCAAGAATTGTACTATCTAGAGAGTAGTATATTTTTGTTGATTCATTTGCTTTGTTTGTTATTTCTGCATCTATTTTTCCATCTTCTGTTAATATACTCCCCAAATATTCAAATGTTGTTACTCTTTCCAGCGTCTGGATTTTGCATCTAATCTCTTTATTATTTCGATCACCTAGCTGTTTCTCATTTATTATTATCACTTTTGTTTTATTTATGTTCACCTCCATCTCCATGTTTTTTATTTCTTTAGTCCAAATGTTCACTAGTTTTCGCATTTTGTTCTTTGTTTTCGCTACTAAGACCACATCATCTGCATAGAGTAGACTACTTATTTTCATCGGTTCTAAGTTTATGTGTCCCAATATAGTATTCAGATGCCCATATTTTTCTTTAGTTCGATTCACAATCTTATCCATGATTATTATAAACTGTAATAGGGGCTTAAACTGTCTCCTTGTTTAAATCGCTTATACATTTTGAATTATTCTTCTTACCTTGCATTCCTTCTCCCTCTACCTAACAGAAAGAGTACAAAAAATCTAAAGACGGAGTAGCCGTAGTCACGAAGCCTCTGACTGGTGGTGCCGAACCAATAAATCAATTATGATATTAATTAACTTTCAATAAAATGTATTATTTGTTGATATTATAATTATTCTGTGACAACAAAGAGATAGTTTATATTGAATTGTGCATAATTTCAATTACCAATAGCACCTCAACACAAACTTGAGTCCTACTCTCGTCCTAGTTGAATATCTCCGAGAAGTCCAATTTACTGTTTGTAATCTTATAGGATTAATTTGTTGATTGTACCCTAGGTAATGACACTAGACGAGATCGAGTGTTATATTCAGTGGTTCATTATGTCTACGAAGTTCAATAGTGGTTGGAAGTGTATGCTTGGTAATGTACAGAGCTGAGCTCGGATAGAATTATTGTAATATCGGGAGAAAATGAAAAATATCCATTGGCGTACGAATCAATTTATAAAGGAGGTTGATTGAAAAGTTTTTAAATTTCCATATCACGTTCGTTTGATACCTAAAGTAATTTCAGTGTTTCTATACCTATCTTTTTTTTCCAGACTAGAAAAGTTTAATTTCCTTCGTCTTATCAAATATTTTGGTAATTTATCATCTCCATAATTCCAATTCACAAGCTTCCTTTGCTCTTCCGCCCTTACACATAGGCGAAATGCCGAAAATTCGAGAACTCACTTCCCGCTATACTGATTTCCATACACAAACGAACCTTGAGCATAATTCGCAAGATTGGAATGAAGACAAGGGATTAAATAGAGATAATAAGGTAATTTAAAGGATTTTGAGCTTGAAACTTACATTTATAAAGCAGATAAAGGTGTTGCTACTGTACAAATATTATACTAAATGAGCTTTAACTATTATATTTATTTTAGTGTTACAAAGTATGAAAGTAAAGGCCGATTCATGCAACGTACATTATAATTATAGAGCTAAGAGCTGGCTACAGAAAAAACAATGTATAAGGTACATGATATTTGACTAGCTGGATAAGTTCGATTAAAGTTCTCAAACACTAAGCACCCAGTCTGTCTGCATGGTTAGGAAGATTAAGTACGTAATAGCCGATCAAAATCGATAATTTTTGAAAGAAAAAAAATGATAAGACTCACGGATAGAAATTGTGTCAATATGTAGGATTTGTTGTTAGGAAATGTGTAAATTATTGGCAGACATTTTCATGGAAGTAAAATGGTCGGCAGACGGCATCAAAGTGGTGTTTTTTTTGTGAAAAAAAAATGATAAGCCTCATGATTAAAAGTTACGCCAAATAATTATTTAACATTAATTAAAACTAAATCCAAAATGGCAGACAAAAAAACGAATGATAACACCGAGGCAGACGCCGATGAACATCGTGGTCCTGAGCGCGCTTCACGCTTAAGACGCCGCGCTTCACCCGCTGTTTGAGGTTTTATAAATTATTCAATTTTCAATGAAAACAATTTAGAGAGGGATCATTTTCTAGCTAAAAGCATGCTCTTTCTAATGGTGTAAATTGAAACATTAAAAATAATTAATATAACCATAAACAATTTAAGTACAAAATATACTCTTTAAATCTACATTAGTCAAATTTAACTGATTCTCTGTTGCTGACTTTTAGCTTTGAAAATTAGTGAATATTCACTAATTTAATAGTTAAATAATAAAAAAACAAAAACTAATAGTCAAAATTATATGACTATTTGAAAAAGTGAAAGTGAAAGAATAGTTAAATTTATCCTGGAAAATAGTGGAATATTCACTTTTTAAAGGTTGAATGATATTAAATTATAGTAAAACTTAGGATTTAACTGAATTACAGTTGAATAATTTACTAATTTTTTTTCGAATATCGTACATATACAACGCATAATATCAAATATCAATGAGCCTTTTCAAAAAAAGAAATTACAAAATTAAGAAGCTTCATCAATGCCTCCTTGTGAAGCTGAATTACTACCACAACTTCTCAGGGCATTATACATCGCAAGACTATGGACCCTCGCTCACAAAAAAATACCGACTCACATGCAACCTGAAAACCTTGGATAGGTGAAAACAGATGAAAAATATGAATTCATGTGGTTCACAGGACCTCAAGTACCACCCACTGTAAAAGATGTTATTATTGATCAAGAGCAGGATGAAGGTGAGAATATTTTGTGATTCTTTTAAATCTATATTTTTTGTATTCGTGTTTCATGTTTTTTTCAGAATCCAACGACGTGGAGTCAGAAAGTTACATTGATTGCGAAAGTGAAAATGACATGGAGTATGATGATTCAGACACGTGTAGCGAAACCAATTAAATCAGCATTTTTCCAAAAATATTTGCTAATAAAATAAATATTTTAATTATCTACATCTACATGTCTGAGCATTTCGTATGATTATTATATTTTATACTCAAATTGTTCATGGTTATATTAATTATTTTCAATGTTTTAATTTACACCATTAGAAAGAGCATGCTTTTAGCTAGAAAATGATCCCTCTCTAAATTGTTTTCATTGAGAATTGAATAATTTATAAAACCTCAAACAGCGGGTGAAGCGCGGCGTCTTAAGTGTGAAGCGCGCTCGGGACCACGATGTTCATCGGCGTCTGCCTCGGTGTTATCATTCGATTTTTTGTCTGCCATTTTGGATTTAGTTTTAATTAATGTTAAATAATTATTTGGCGTAACTTTTAATCATGAGGCTTATCATTTTTTTTTTCACAAAAAAAACACCACTTTGTTGTTTTACTTCCATGAAAATGTCTGCCAATAATTTACACATTTCCTAACAACAAATCCTACATATTGACACAACTTTTATCCGTGAGTCTTATCATTTTTTTTTTTCAAAAATTATCGATTTTGATCGGCTATTACGTACTATACTTTATCTACGACCTACTTGTACTTGTATTTTTTATAAGAAGCATAAGAAATAACAGTTACATAATTAGAGGTGCTTGGTAAACTCTATTACTCTATTACCAATGAAAGAAGCACATTAAAGAATTAACATTTAATCATTATTAATGTATTGTTGATAATCGAAAGTCCATTTTTCAATTATAACCAATACATATACATAGCCCTTTGGGCTTTTCATAGTTAAACGTAGCCATATCTAATGTTTTCAGATAGTAAATTTTGAATAAAATGGAGACGTCTATTGACAGTTGCTAAGATGTTGCTAGGGAAGCCGTGCGATTTACTTTACAGCTGTGCGTTTTTTTTACAGTGCTTAATAGACGTCATTACATTGATACCGACTGTGTGTTATTGACTGATTACAGGGGGGTAGTGGGTAAATTACATTATCATTGCCTAATCAAACTAGTTCATGGAACGAATTAATTATGAACTGACAAGACTGGCAATTGATAAACGTCATATTATTTGAATCGTTTGTGGTTTTGCTAGAATAGCTAGAAGGTCAGTTATTTGCACGTATCTATCTTATTTGGCGTATCTAGTTCATCCATTCAGCTCTCGATGAACTAGATACGCCCACAATTATTCTTCTCCCTCTTTCATCAGTTTTTCTCATATTTTCCTTGTCGTACTTGTGTAAACTGAATGGACTCGAAAGAGTTTATGCATACTGTATAACTCAACGCAAACAGGATCGTCCGATAAACCATCACGTCTCGGTTGGAACGCATTTTAATCACTGCGCATGAGCGTGATCGTTATGTTACGGTTTTTCGACGGGTTGGGACCAACCTTTATGTCCAACATAACATAATATACTATTATTTGAAAGTTCTAGCAGAATGGAGCAGGTATTCCATCCATAAGTTTCAATTTTCAGTGCATAAGTTCACCAGCTTTTCCCATTTTGTGAAGATGCTTCCTCAGAGAATAACCGTCTTCAAATTTATTTTACTCAGTATCAATAGCCCGGTTGAGAGTTCCTTTTTTACCTTTCCAGTGAACTGTTTGTATGGACGTGACCTTCAGGACCTATGAAGCCTCCTTAAGTGCCTTCTTGAGCTGTCTGGTCCTGCAATTCATCTCCTGCAATACCCTCAATTTACGGCACCCATACTAGGAACAATATGTTGTCTATGATCAGCTGAAGCAACCTGGTAATCGAACGGCTTCAGAAATAGGTGTAGGAGCCGAAATTGTAGGGTTAAAACAAAGGAGAACTCTTCCAATGATCCTATCTAATAACGTCACAACTTTCCAAGCAAAAGTTCAGTTCAAAATCTCTGGAAGCGTGTACAATTTCCCCAGGAAATTTCCCCAGGACGGAAATAGCCTACACAGTTTACTAGATGACATTCAATACCATCTATACTGGCTTCACTTGAAATAGAGACATATATCAGTCAGCCCCATTTTCAATGGTTCGTTCTGGAACTATGATGTCTCTAGGATCACCTGTATGATATTTCCCTTAGATAGGATGATAATATTCACTCGCCAAATGTAACGGCACTTAAACGTACTTAATATATCAAGAAGATATATCCGAGACAAAAAATATATAAGACTGATACAAAACTCCGTATTTATAAAGTGAAGGAACAAAAAGCTGGACATGATTGAAAAAGTAAACGGACGTGGCGTAGAGGTAACGTCAATGTGTGCATTTGGATTTATGGGATCTGCTTCCTCTCAGAAATGGAAGTGAGCTTATATTAAATTGATTTGGACATTTACAACGTAAAATTGAAAACAATGAAAATTTCATTACCAAACTGTCAGTCTAAGGCGAAAATTAAAATGAGAGCAAGGTTAGTAAATTGTACAAAATGTTATGGTTCTATACACGGAAAATGAGCTTGAAACATGCACGGTATCTATACAATGTATGTAACGTTACATCAGCTCCTTTTTTGACGTTGAATGTTCTTTGCGTGACGTGCACGATTAATTTTCCTTTACTCTCAACTCATTTTTCTTGACGTGCTGCTAAACATAACTGGCGCGTGTATATGTGAGTATTATTATTTCATCTGGTATGAAAAGTATGTTTACAACAGTCAGTTAACGAGCGAGTAAATATCATAATTATATTATAATATATTGTTTTCCACTACTAGCTGTGAAGTTGAGAATTATTGTAGAGTAAGATCCCAGAGCGATAAGACACAACTTATTTTCACATAAATGAAACCTCATGTTCTCAGTAGTGTCTTATGTGCTCAGAATACCTGCGCGCTTGTGGAGCTTGCCGAGTGACACCTGGGCAGGTACCAGGTGTGAAGGGTAACTAAAATTAATAGTTATTCAACTTAAATTTTTATAGCTGATTTTTATATATATTTTGGAGAGTATTATTATAAAGTTATACCATAAGCGTCAGACACTTTTCATGGGCCAGAACTTTTGTCAGACGCTTTAAAACTCTACAAGAAATGAATGAACTCAACTTATTTTTACATGTCTGACTTTTAAATATGTTGTTAAGACAATTGTTATGAAGTTATATTTAATTAGTCAGACAAAATTGATTGACCAAACACCCCCCTAAGCAGCAAAATTATGCAGCCGTGAGTATGAGGTCGAAAGCATTATAGGTGCGTTTCGGAGCGAGTGAGACGGTCTTACTAACTCAGTTCCCCTTCTCCCATTCGTGTAATTTTTCTGTGTATTGTGTATGTGTCCTTTGCGTGCAAACTAATGGTATTGGTATACAGTATAGTTCGGATCTGTGAGACCACATGTTTTTGTTGTTTACGTCGTGTAATTTGTGAGTGATTACATTACTTGATAACGTGAAAATCATAGAAGAAGCAGAATCAGCAAAATTAAAGTGTAAAATTTGTGAAACATCTCTTGATAAATTAATATTATTTACCGAGGAAATATCTAAAAAGTGTAAAATCGTTTTACAACATCGAGTGACACATAACCTAAAATTCAAAGACTTGGTGCACTTTGGTGATCCTGAATTATTTACCGATGAGCACAGACAAGAAGATTTTTTCAAGATTATCCAAAAGTTTATCTGTGAAATCTATAGTGTCCCCGATACACACGATGTTAACGCTGCCCGTCTTCACCTATTTTCAAATAATTACAGCGTATCTAATATAAATGAAGAATTTAACCGTAAACATTTAAAAAACTTTGATGCAAGCAGTTTACCACTGTGTAAAACTGAGTTATTCCAACAAGTTCTACGAGCTAATTACATTTCTAGCATATGGAATTATGCACATGAAAAACAACCAACCATTTTTACTCCTGAACAACATCTTCTTGTCTGTGCTCATCGGTAAATGATTCAGAATCACCAAAGTGCACCAAGGTTGCACGCAAAGGACACTTACACAATACAGAGAAAAATTACACGAATGAGAGAAGGGGAACTGAGTTAGTAAGACCGTCTCACTCGCTCCGAAACGCACCTATAATGCTTTCGCGCTCATATTCACGGCTGAGTGATTTTGCTGTTTAGGGGGTGTTTGGTCAATCAATTTTGTCTGACTAATTAAATATAACTTCGTAACAATTGTCTTAACAACATATTTAAAAGTCAGACATGTAAAAATAAGTTAAGTTCATTTATTTCTTGTAGAGCTTTAAAGCGTCTAACAAAAGTTCTGGCCCATGAAAAGTGTCTGACGCTTATGGTATAACTTTATAATAATACTCTCCAAAATATATATAAAAATCAGCTATAAAAATTTAAGTTAAATAACTATTAATTTTAGTTACCTTTTACACCTGGTACCTGCCCAGGTGTCACTCGGCAAGCTCCACAAGCGCGCAGGTATTCTGAGCACATAAGACACTACTGAGAACATGAGGTTTCATTTATGTGAAAATAAGTTGTGTCTTATCGCTCTGGGATCTTGGACTATTGCTTCTTCTAGCCAACTGAGAAGTTGAATTTCTCTATTAGTGGTTAATGATTTTTTTAATTATTAATCTTGTTCAATAATGGACAAATTCAAATATTTTGTGGATTTAGGGACAGTATTTCAACAAAAAATTGTGCAACATAATTTTGTATACCCAGGAGATTGTCTTTAACAAATTTGTTGCTTGAAATCATCTATCAAGATAAAACTATTTGAATAAAAATGCCGTTAGTTCAAAATTCGCACTTAATAAAAAATGACTGATGACATAACGAGTACGTTTTATGATATATCGAAAACTGACAGTGTACTTGTCAGTCAGACGACGGGGTAAACGCTTCTTGTGGTGCGTTTGTGAACTATAATCGATTGTGCGTTGGGGTAATATTAACTATCAAAATATAATGGTATAGACTATTATTCTTATAAAATGATTAAACATCACAGCGAAGTGTATTGTTCATACAGAGACTGTCCAAATAAATTTTATTCGGAAAGAAAAATAAAGTTCTTTCGATTTCCAGAGGATGAGAATATGTAATTCAATATCCCAGCCTATGATATAAGAAATTTTTTACTATACCTGCATCATATTCGCTGATAAAAACACGCAAAAGCTTGCTTAAAAAGTCGATTAAAGCACATGTGCTCTATAAAGTCACCTTGGTAGCAATAAAAAATATTATACTGTCAACATTTTGTGAAAACTGTCAATTGAGTACAAACCTTCAAAAATAAAAAGGTATCGTCAGGTGCTGTTACGAAAAATTTGCGTAGTTCCTCTTCTGTAAACACCCAAGACTTTTTAGGCTCATGTCCTTTGTTTGTGCTTTTCATAAAAGCATGTAGTTTATGAAAAGAAGCAATGTTCACCCCGTGTTTGATTCGCAGCATCGTTTGCAGTTTGGAGTGAATACACCACAATGATGACGACTTGTGAAGACTTGACTATAATGAAACTTCGTTAAATGATTGCTATTTTCAATACCTAATAAATTTCTACCTACCATTTTGTTTATATATACGCAAGCATTAACGTTTCATCGATCACCGTCTGGTTGGTTGTGACCATCCATTTCGTAAATTTTTCGTATTCCTTTAGATACGCTTCCTTGGATTTCTCGGGGATTAACCTCCCTTCAGCTTGTTCGGCTAACAATCTAATCACAGATGACCTATCCTCGTTCTCGATCATTGTATTAACATTCATCAACACACATTTCACATGCAAATTATTGTTTTATTTGACATAACAAAGTACTCATGTCAGATTAATAATTAAAGTCATGACATTTAGACTTTGCGTTTCTCGGGTTAATGATGTGGCCAAGGAAACTTAAAAAAAAGGATAACGCCATGAATAATTATTATGAAAAAGCAATTTCAATTTCGTTTTTATAAAATCATAATCTGAGTATTTTTCAGACTGCGGTGCAGGTATAATAAAAAATAGCGTATGATACACGTGTATAAGCGCCTTTTAAGCACTACTTCGTTAAAAGGCACTCGGCTTTGCTTTGTGCTTCCAAACTCGTCGAGCGTGCTTAAAAGGCTTGCTTATACACTTGTATCATGATATACTATTAAAGTTTTTGATATTAACTTTGGTGCTTAAAATTATT
Organism: Galerucella pusilla; assembly: GCA_910591695.1. Taxonomy (NCBI): domain Eukaryota; kingdom Metazoa; phylum Arthropoda; class Insecta; order Coleoptera; family Chrysomelidae; genus Galerucella; species Galerucella pusilla. The sequence continues at coordinate 880 of CAJUYI010003813.1, read as the reverse complement.
ATTAAACTTCTCCCTTGCTTAGGTGTATATTGTATTCCCTTTGATAATAAATAAACTGAGAATTATTTGTACTTTAAAATTTGGTTGATTTTTGTAATTATTTGTGTTATCTAAAAATGTATTTATTAATTAATCTCCCAAGAGTAATGAATATTTATAACAAATCATAAGAATGTACATATATAGGTATTAAATAAATACTTAATACTTAATACTTAATTCATGGCGCAGTTTTAAAGATTCAGTGGAAACTTCCAAAAAAAACTAGATCCGGCACTAGAAATGGTTATTGTTCCCGAGTCAACAAAGCAATTTGGTAAGAAATTCAGAAAATATTTTAAACTGGCAACATCGTGGCCATACCGAGTTAAAGGTCCAAGGTCATTGAAGACGGAGCTGAAAATCCTTTGATGTCTTACCGGGATTCGTATCAGTCTCTTTATAATCTGTGACTACTGTTTAAAGTGACGTTTTGCGAATGTCAAATTCGTGTTTTGGATGCCGTTTTAGTAACGGAAGTAGAAAAATGGAATTTATGGAATAATTCAGGGTACGTTTGTACTTTTCAAACCTAACCAATCTTTCAACTAAGCCATATAAAAACTATTATTGGAATAGATGAGTTTTATTCAGTTGTCATTGTTAGAATGATTTAATCTGAGTTTTGTTGAGTAAAAGCGTCTAGAACCGATAACCCAAATAAATTTCAACAAAAGTTTGTCAAGAAATATAGGCCGCACAAAAATACGATGCTGCTGAGAAGCTGTAATTGGTGTAACGTGTTCCTCAGCCTTCAAGAGGGATTAAATTTAAAAACAGTGGCGATGAAAAAATTTTCAGTTAGATTTTTCAGTCTTTAAATATAAAACAAACACACATT
>CAJUYI010003812.1:0-12734 GCA_910591695.1 Galerucella pusilla | reverse complement strand
GACATTGTCAGCATAGTTACGTATACAACAACTACTATGCATAAACAACTCTGTAAGGACGATACTACATATACAGTCTTGTGCAATGTAATAAGAGAAACTTTCAAAAATTCAGCATACGATTTAGTCAAATGCAACTATTTATTAAAGGATATTAATAACACTATTACCCAAAAGACAATTATAAAAGAATATCATGAAGGAAAGACCTATCATAGAGGAATAAAAGAAACTGAGCTGGAAATCCGGAAACATTACTACTGGCCTACGCTGAAAAAGGACATAGAAGAAATAATAAATTTCTGTGATACCTGCTTAATCAGTAAATATGACAGACATCCTAACAAACCGAAATTCATGTTGACTCCAACACCAACGAGGCCACTAGAAATTATTCATATAGATACATTCCAAGCAAATGGTCAAAAGTTTCTCACCATAATTGATTCTTTCTCGAAATACGGCCAAGCATACCCAATAGAAGGCTCCAACGCAGTTAATGTACTAAACGCATTTTTACTCTTCATCACACATCATGGACTTCCACAACTGATCGTAGCAGATAATGGAACTGAATTCAAGAATGGGCTAATGCAAGAATTCGTAGATACACACAAAATCAGTATCCACTACACCACTCCAGACAATCCACAGTCAAATGGGATGATCGAGCGTTTTCACTCTACAATACTAGAACATTTGAGAATATTAAGAGAAAAAAAGAAATCTCTCAACATCAGAGAACAAATGCTATATGCCATACTCGGCTACAACAGTTCTATCCACTCTGTTACTCAACACCGACCTATAGAAATTTTAAATGGCCATCTAAACTCTCAAGATCCATTTGACATCGACATTCATAGGAATCTAATAAATAACTACACCCACGATCACAAAAAGAAGATAACCGAAATTTACAAAGAAATCAACAAAAAGATACAAGATAAAAAGGAAAAGGTTATAGAGAAAAGAAACGAAAAACGCCAAGCCCCTTTAACATATAAACCATCTTCTAGAATATATACAAAGAAAATGGTCAACAGAAATAAACTTCTCCCAAGATTCTCCTCAAAAACCATTAAACAAGACAACACCGTAACGATTGATACACCAAACACGACTGTACACAAGAAAAATATAAGACATCAACCTAGTAAAATAACTAATCACAACCGTATATTACAGATGTACCTTCAGCATGGCTCAGGAGGTCCGAATCCAGAACCTCCAAGAAAACCCAGAAATTCTACTCCTCAAGGTAGGAGTAGCCAGAATTCAGACGAGCACGCATGACTTTATTCACTACATCCAGCTACGTCCCAACGCCGAAGAAATAGAAATTCTACAGACACAATATCATGAAGTTACGAAAGCTATTCATAAAAGACTTAGCCACCCTTATTTTGAAAATTTACAAAATTTCGACAAAAATTTACAATATACATTAGCAGCAGTAACGAAAAAACTCCAATCTATTTATACATCGTTTAAACAAAAAAAGAGGACTTATCAACGGACTAGGAAGTATCACTAAATGCATATCTGGAAACTTGGACCAAGAAGACGCTGAAAAATATAATCAATCCTACCAAAAATTAGAACAAAACACCAAAACCAGACCATTGAACCTGGGAAAAATTCCTCTAGACAAACTCCATAAGCTGACCCAAGAAGAACAACAGCTGCAACCTCTTTTTTCTGAAAAACCACCAATGGACCTCACTCACTTTTGGACGACCCCTGTATACATATTGGTGACCATATGCCTACTACTTGGATACTACAAGTACCAGCAATCAAGGACCAACCAAACTACACAGCCACAATCCTCCCAGGAAGAGCCACCATCAGTTTTGTTCGTCCCTTACAAAACTTCTTCGGGGGATGGAGAAGTTAAATTCGTTAATTCTTAATTATTAAATATATAAATTACGAATACTCTTAATTCTTTATTTAGGCTAGTCGACAATATTTAGCTTATTAAATAGTTTTCAATTAATATTTTATCAGCATATTATATTACTATATAAACGTAATACAATATTTAGTTAGTTCGTATTTGTAAGTAAAACAGGGTTTTTCATTATTCATAATAAAGTCTTTTTAAAAAGTAACTTTTAGTGAACCAACCCTTAATTAGCGCCTGACAAAAGTTTTGGTCCATTGAAGGTGTCTTACACTTATGATACTACTCTAGAACATTATTCTACAAAACATACAAATTTAAGTAAGTAAAGAAACTCTTATTTTTAGTTACCTTTCTCACCTGATACCTGCCCAGGTGCTTTTAGTCTAGCTCCACAAACACACAGGTATTCAAAGCACACGAGATGCTACTGAGAACGTAACATTCTATCTATTTGAAAATAAGTTATGTCTTATCGCTCTGGGATCTTACTCTACTGGATTTAGAGGCTATATATGTGTCTATGCAACGAAGCATAATCTTAAATTTAATGCTAAAAAATGTCATTCACAGGTATATTGTTCTTATACTTCCAAAACCAAGGCCCAAGAAAGTCGATGGTGCATGCTAACTCAAAATTATAAACTAGTTTGAGTGTAAAGTTGCATACGGCCATAAGTCATCAGCTTTTAGCTCATCGAATACTTTTCGATAGTTAGCACAGTGTGTTTGGCTTATATATATTATTTTGGAGTAGATCTGACTCTGCATTGTGAAAAAATGTATAGTGGTGGGAGATTCAACAGGACCTTCATTGCAATTGTGAATGTGGTTTTCATAGACCCCATACTTCACAGGCAAGCAAGCCTTTGTGTGCTACTTACAGCTTTATAGCATCACTTGCAGTGTATTTTTCCACCTCACTACTAGGCTACCATTAGTCTAACAGCCCTTGTGTCTAGCAATTGGGTCATTATTGGATTGAGACCCCATTTTTTTAATTCTTTTACATCTGCCAAGGGAATTGTAACTTTCTTCTGAAAGTTAGTGTTCCGCGAAAGCCTTTCATCAAAATCAACTCCTAGGTAGTAAGTAAACAGCCTCTTCTGTATTTTTTGTAGAGTTGTTTGCTACACCACCATAGATAACTTTCCCAGACTACAGATGTTACTTTGTGTGCTATTGTTGAATGTTAGTCAACCATTAAAGAAAGTGTACATATTACCAAATTTGTCCTTTGTACTGTATTATTTTTATTTATTTTCAAGATAGCATCGACATTAAACAGTTGCAGCTCTGCTGATCACGCGCTTATCACTCAGTTTGTTTTGGTTACTCCATGCTGTCTTGAAAATAAATACACTTTAGTGTATTAATGACATTATTTTATGTCAGTATCATCAATAGGTTTCTAAGCGCACGCCAAATCTTGACATGTATATGCAAATTTTTGATACAAACAATTTTTTGTAAATAAAAAGCAATCCATTCTATTCGCATGTCGAATTTTTAAATAAGTTGAGTAGTTTTAGAATATATCAATTACAAATAATCCAATGTGTTCTATTTATAATGTTAGTTTAGATTATCACTTAACCATCAACAAAACAAGCATAAAACTATTAAAAAGAAACGCCGCATGCTAAAGTAAAACACAAAAGACTAAACTAAGTCAAGATGAAAAAATTGAATCACAAAAACTTACATTTCTAAATATCATTTTTATTTTCAGATGAGTTCTCACCAAAACCAACCTATGTAAGTATTAGTATTTATAATTTAGACACTAAAAAAAGTATCCTAATAATGTTGCCCTGGTCTTTTTTGACCATTGACCTGCTCCAAGTACGTCATCGTGACGAATTTCTGTCACACTAAATTTTAATATAACCTCAAACTGAATAATACAAAACGCAGTGATGCCAATTTAACTATTTTATACCTAGATCTAGCTATTTCGCGCCATGGTTTGTTTAGATAGTAAAATATCGTCTAGCTATTTCCCTTTTCTGTTTTAGGCGTCTATTCTGTAAGGTTTCATTTACAAACAATTGGAAGTGTGAACGAAAAATTTTGAAACGTTATTCTGTATCTTTTTCGTTGACCACTTTCTGATGTTAACGAAAGTTGGACGTTTTCAAATGGGTAGTAATATCCATTCTATAAATATATATATATACTTCAACTTTCAATTGCAATTTGAGGTTATGGCTCTTTGTTATTAGATAAAGGAAAAGCTTAGCTGAGGCATTGACGTTTATATGTCAATGAGTTGAGGTTACGAATTTCTTCCTTGAAAATATCCCATCAATATGTAGGAAAAAATAAATTTCCTCCAACAATTTCCATAATTTTCACCGAAATAATTAATCTTATCACAAAAATAGACAAGTTTTTATAGCCAAAGTGACGTTTCTGGATGTCGTTCATGAACGGCGATTTCTAACTAGAAATTCGTTAGCATTTTGGATACAGAATAACATTTATCGTTCGTAAACGATATTCGTTCATCAACGGCATCGTACATACTTACAGAATAGACCCCTTATTCCCATTTATAATTGCTTCCTCCATCTATGCTTTGACTGTTTTGTGAAGCTATGAAAGAAATCGTTCGTCTGATTGGTGTGTTTTGTGTGTGGAGTATCAGTGTGTCAGCTGTCAATTGTCAATATTTTGAAAAAAGAAAATTGTCTGATTTATCAATTTTTGGATTTAGCAATTAGCAATATATAGTACAAATAAATAAGCATCCCCTACATTTTAAAAATAAGTAATTATAATATTCTGTAATAGGAATAAAAAAGAAACCGAAAAAAATTATATCTATTTTTAGACAGTACTTTAGCTATTTAAATTCCAAGAAGTTGGCATCACTGAACGAGATAACATTCCTAACAATTGCTTTTTCACCAAAACAATTAACTTTTGTTCTTGATTTATATTTAAATCTATAAAAAATGCTATTTCCATCCGTCTTTCTGGAGATTGTCTGTGATCAGCTGACAACATGACGTCAATTGAAAATGCTCTATTAAAAATAAGAAATTTAAAAAACTTACCTGACATTGTGAGATAAAATCCAATAAAGCTGATCCAAGTTTTCGACTTGACTCAACTAAATTTTCCAGACTAGAATTATAAAAACGATATTCATGTTAATTTTAATAATGTTATTTACATTAAAAAAATATATACCTGGAAGGTTCAGCTAATCCTCCGTAAACTATAGTATCACAGATTTTTGTGTTGGCGTTGACATCAAAAAGAGGCACCCCAAAATGGCAATCCAGTAAGGTCCAATCCTGTTGAAAAATGAGGTTATGCAATATATATTCAATGGCAATAAACCGAGACCTTGACTATTTTCAATAATAATAATGCTTTATTCATTCTTTTTGATCACAATAATGATATATGATATGTCGGTTAATCTAGTTACATACATTGTACAATACAAAAGAGAAAAACATATATAAATAAAATAAATTGCAAAATTAAAATGTGTTGGATATAAAAACCTAAAAATTACATATAGAAACATTCACTGATAAGAATTTTGTTCACTTTACGCTTGAACAAATTGAAATTATTTTGTTCTCTGTTATAATCTGGTAGTTTATTTAAAAATTGTATTCCTTTATCTATACACTGGACTCTTTTCATGTAATGTCGTTGTGTATTTTGGGAGGAAGGGGGGGCGAATAAGTTTTGAACTTCGTGTATAGGACATCTAACAGTTGTTATCTTGGATAAATATTAAACGTAGAATTCGTTTTTGAGTATAAAGAATCTAGAGGCATGTATTGTTCCACCCCAGAGTACATTAATTATAGTCTATTTTTATGTATGAGTAAGTAATAAAACCTAATTTCCAAATGCAAAACTTAGAGCGGTCATTTTAAATATTATTACAAAATGATCTAAATATTTCCTAAAATTCTCATAAATGTACCTAAGCTGATAAAAGTTTTCGGTCTTTTATACCATAAACTGTACAGAACAATAAAAAAAAGTTTGGACAGGCCAAAAGCCCTGTGTATTAGAGATAACATAGCAGTATCATAACAAGAGAAAATGTGGAAGTTGGACAATATTATTCTGATTTGGATTTGTAAGAAGTAGAACTATTTATACTGTTGAGTGTTTATATGCAACCAGTATGACACAATGTTCCTAACCTAACATACCTTGTGGAAAAAATGTTATTTCATGCGAAAATACTTAAAATTTAAATTGTCTCCTGAAAGAAGTGATATACACTCAGGTGCAGAAAAAACGAGCCCCCTATTATTTTTTCAATATCGGCTTAATTTGGTTATTATTTTGGTTTTTAAATTATATTTTGTATTCTTTATCAACAAAGGACTTCCTTCTAAATACAAAAAGTTGGAATACATGTGTATTTTCTCGTTTTACATAAAAAAGAACATTTTGGAAAATTCAAATTCAAAAGTTCCATATTTTATTCATGCAATTCGAAAGGAGCTTATGTGTTTTCAATTGTTGGGTGGTTGCTAGGCAATTTTTTGTTAATGTTAATATTGTCAATATCAACGTTGACAATTTTAAAGTCTTGATTATGGTTTTAAGTGCTGAAGATTGTGCTAAAGCAGTAGCTCTTGTGGAAGATGGTCGAAGCCAAAGATATGTGGCTCGATTACTCAATGTTAGTCGTTCTATCATTCAAAGGGTGTTACAACGTTTTGGGGATACTGGAAGAAACACAAGAAGGCCTGGTAGTGGTAGAATACGGGTAAGTACTGCTCGAGATGACATATTTATTGTACTAAATTCTCTAAGGGATCGTCATTTGACTTCAGTACAGACAAGAAATCGACTTCTGGAGGTTCCTGGTAAAAATGTAAGTAAATGGACAGTTCGCCGAAGATTACATGAGGTTGGGTTAAAAGCTTTTAGGCCAGCAACTGGGCCTAAGTTACTTCCACGTCACCGGGTAGCGAGATTGCACTTTGCTCGTGAACATAGCAATTGGAATCTTATGCAATGGAGTAATATACTCCAGGTTCTCGCTACATTCACCAGACGGACGAAGACGAGTATGGAGACGAAATGGGGAACTATTCCAAGAATGTGCTTTTAGCCCTAGGCTGAGTCATAACGGAGGTTCCGTAATGGTATGGGTAGGCATATCAAGTGAAGCCTCTACGGAATTAGTGTTTATCAATGGGGGCTAACTGACTGCACAACGGTATATTGAGGAAGTTTTGGCATATCAGGTGGTTCCATTCGCTCCATTTATTGGCGATAACTTTATCCTGATGCAGGACAACGCTAGACCTCATTCAGCGAGATGCGTCAGTGAATACTTGACAGAAGTTGGCATTGAAAAAATGAACTGGCCAGCATGTTCTCCGGACGCAAATCCTATAGAACATGTGTGGGACATGTTAGGCAGACGTGTTAGAAGTCGTGCTATAGCACCAACCACACTAAATGAGCTTCGTGTAGCTCTTCAAGAAGAATGGGAGAATATTCCTCAGAATGCAGATCGTGAGCTCATTAGTGGGATGCCACGTCGTATGCAAGCAATAATTAGGGCTAGAGGAGGAAATACCAAATACTAAAGTCTATTTTATGTGTTAAATAAAATAAAGTTAAATAAAGTTTGCTGTTGTTAACATAAATTTTACTAAGTATACATGTATTTTTCCTTTATTTATGTCATTGTTTATTAAGTTTAGTTTAAGTAACATATTCTTGTCTTTTTATACCAGGAGGAAGTCCTTTGTTGGTAAAATATAAAAAGTGTAAACCAAAAACCAAAATAATAAACAAATTATAGCCGATTTTGAGAAAAAAATAGGGGGCCCGTTTTTTGCACCTGAGTGTAGTTTATTTACGATAAGTTTGCTATAACAAAACATGACAGAACATTTACATCGTTGCCATATCGTAATTTTTTCCAGTTGTTGGCATAAAAATATGTTGATAAGTTGTTAATTGTATAAGATTACATTCAACTCAAAAATAGGAGCAGAAATTATAAAATTTCATACATAGGTACATAATACAAAAATTTCAAGATGTCCAAGTTTGAAACGACAAGTTCAACTGAAAAATGTTATCTTCATGCAAATGTTGAATTGCATCGTTATTGCAGTATTAAGTAACAATGTATTTATTAAAAACTTACATTTCTCACAGAAGTAATAGGAGTTAGCGGTCCACCGTTATCTCTCAAAAAAATTTAGTATTGCATTACATTAGAATGTTACAATTTACTTTTATCATTGGTTTATTTTGAATATCTATTTTATTTGTGAACTGCAGTTGTTCATAATTTTTATTTTCCATTTAAATAACATAAAAAAGGTCATGCTTTGCAACAATAATAAAAAATATACTTACTTCTGAAGGAAGCTGTTCTTCTCCAATTTCTTCTTTGTCGCGATTGTCTTCAATCTTATCATCGACTTCTACATCTACTTTCTTATCCAAAGAAAACATATTAATATTATCATCAGTAGGACTGGTCAAAGTATCGATTGACGTGCTATTTTTCAAGCTCAATTCTAAGGTTATGTTTTCCTTATCGGTAACCTCTTCACTAACCACCAAGTGATCTAATTCTTCTTGTAACAAATTAGATCCTTCTTGACTCGTAAAACCGTTCGCCGGTGACGATGATTGACTCGTATTCGAAACGGGAGTGACCGCAAAGTGACTTTCCACCGGTGATTGAAGTTTAGATTCCTTGTCCGTTGATTTTTCTTGGGCTTTTTCCGAATTAAATGCGAAATTCTCGTTTGAAATTGACAACGGTTGATTGTTGTTTTCGGTTTTTATTCGTGATGTTTTAGAGAATCCTAAAAAATGTATATTTGTATATAAAAACTTGTTTTTTTGAAAAATTTTACTCACCTGATCCGACAGTTCTAGCGTTTCTACCCAACCTAACTTGCATTTCTTTATTCGGACATCCAAAATCCAGCACCCCGATATTAACAAACGTCAAGTACCCGCAATTATGCTTCAAGTTAACCACTTCTTCCAAAAATTTGACCGCCCTGTGATTCCTCAAAGCCAAATCGGTGGGTTGTTCTTGGATTTTTTTATCATTGTCTTTGGTCGGAGTTACTGGTTTGAATGGAAATGGAATTATGTAAGTTTGGGCGGGTTGATGAACGCCGTAAGCTTGGATAAGGACGGGACTAAATTGGAGGGTAGCGTTAACGTACAGGACATTAGCTACAGGAATGACAGCAGGTTCATGAAGCCACGAATGGATTAAAAGTCGGCTAAAACCAAGAAACATTCGGGGAAGTTGATTTAAAGTGGTTCCTAAAAATTTAAATGTGTTTATCTTACTAAGTAGCCTAAAAGAGAGTGAAAATAAATCAATTGTTATATACCAGTAGCCCATGACACATGTAGGCTTATTTTAAATGAAAAGTTTAAATCTGCATGTAAATAATCATTTATGCAATATGGCTCAATGCCCACAAGAAGTTTTTTATTGGTAATTGATTGTAGAATTTAATTGCCATATTATATTGGAGATTTTTCAGTAAAGGTTAATCAGTGATGTGAATAAATGAAATTATTTTTCCTGGTGTTGAAGCTGTGTGTTACAGACCATGCCTCAAGTATTTCTTTATTTTTAAAAAGATACATTAAAGATTCAAATATGTATGAGCCATACAAGGTAAATATTCCATTTGCTTTAAATATGGATCGGCAAGAATCCTTAAAGTTCATGCAATTTATTTGCGAAATGTCCTTTTTTGTACTACAAGTGACTATAACTACCTCAAGAGTACAATAAGCAGCAGTGCTTCTGATATAAGAACGGATCCCAAAAAGGAAAAAAAATAATACCCCACAAAATAATGATATTGAAATAGATTCAAAATTGGTATTCCGTAGAAGTTAATATGGGATCACGTAGGTGCCTTAAACATACTCTGACACCGTTGCAAGGTCATGGCATCCTGGGTACTGGGGTACGTAGTTCATAAGGGAAACGTAATGGCGGTTGAAATGGCCAGACATGCTTATAGATCAGTAGCCCTTGAATGGATGACGTTCTCACCAACGTGTTTCATGTGAATAACAAGTAGAACAAGGCTATCTTCTGTAAGCTCCTGGTGGCATTATTTATTATTTTTTCTCTTATTTTTTGGGAATCAAACCACAATAATGATTTTATTTTGACGTTTCGGTAGCGTTCCAGCTACCGTTGTCAAGATTAACTAGTAATAAAATAATTTTTGGTCCCTATCTGACACAACGAAAAAAATATGAAAACTAGACAATCAATAATATTTTGAAGTTTAAGACTACAAAACTTTTTTGTCAAATTTTATTAAGGTCCATTCATAGTAGATCACATCTCTGGTAAAATGTGAAATAAAATATTCTATTTTATGACATTCCAACGATATGATAGTCTGCTAGAAATAGAATCCAGTGAAGTGCACGTTCCAGGAACGGTTTTTATTGGGATAGCGCTTTTTTTCGCTTATTTTGGAAATGTTGTTAATAAAACGCGTTTGTTGTTACTTTTTTGTGTATGATTTGGTGATTTTGTGTATTGAAGTGTGTATCCAATGATAAATCATAAGAAAACCTGGATAAAAACTTATGATAGTATCCTGATAACGCAGGTAATTGATTATTGGAAATTTCTCTTTCTAACATTGGTAACCAAATTTGACTACATTCGGCTGAAATACTAGCTACACATTTATCTGTATTTAGTTGTATTAAAGCACTTTCTTTGATTTTTCGTCTTTTATTATTGGGCTCTCAATATTATTTTTGTCGAATCCCATTGAATTTTATGCCCCTCTTCCCAATCATGTTTACATGCTGACTTAAAGAACTCCCTATCTTTGATATATTTTTGATGTTCATTTATTCGGACTTTCAATGGTCTATTATTGATTGTCTAGGGACCAAAAATTATTTTATTACTAGTTAATCTTGACAACGGTAGCTGGAACGCTACCGAAACGTCGAAATGAAAAACATTATTGTGGTTTGATTCCCAAAAAATGAGAGAAAAAATAGAACAAGGCTATTCCTCAAGACCCAAGTGGGATAAATGAAGGATAAATTCCTTCTAATGGTTGATAACCGAGGGTGTAGAAAATTTTAACTCTACGATGAAACGCATACTCTGCTTCCGTGAATGCTTACAAGGACTCAAACAGAAGCACTAGAAAGAAACAATACCACCATCACAACTACTGAAAATCCCTTCAATTAAACTGGAGGTCTATACAGGGTGGTCCTTAAGTAATTGTACATAGAAGTACAGTACAATCTTCACTTCAAAATATTGCGATTCAAACCAATAAGCCTTAATAAAATGTTAATATTAAGAGAGATACAGGGTGTTGGACATGGAATTTTAATTTTTGTTCTTTACAATAACTTTAACGCTTTTTTACGTATATGCACAAAAATTTGAGGTTGGGGTTTTTGCATATAAGAAATCATAATTTTGTACCTATTTCGATGTATTTTGTAGAGGGCGCCACATAGGCCACGTATGCGGCATAAATGTGCGCCAAACTTTTTTGCCTTTTACATCAACACTTCTTTTGTAAAAAATAATTAAAGCCACATATTCACAACAAATAAAAGGTATACTTGCTAGTATCTCCAAATCTTAACGGTTTTAGAGATAATCACATTTTAGTGATTAACTACATGACTATTATTCAATGAAATTATGTTCGAAAAATGTAGTTGTGTGTACGATATTTATTATTTTTATATATTAAAAGTACCATACATATTTTTCATGTTAACTGCTACTATACCCTAATATTGTTCATCTTAATACTAAAAAAATAATTATCGTACACACTACATTTTTCGAACGTAATTTCATTGAATAATAATCATGTAGTTAATAACTAAAATGTGATTATCTCTAAAACCGTTAAGATTTGGGGATACTAACAAGTATACCTTTTATTTGTTGTAATGATGTGGCTTTAATTATTTTTTACAAAAGAAGTGCTGAAGTAAAAGGCAAAAAAGTTTTGCGTACATTTATGCCGCATACGTGGCCTATATGGCGCCCTAAACAAAATACATCGAAATAAGTACAAAATTATGATTTCTCATATCAAAAAACCCCCAACCTCAAATTTTTGTGCATATACGTCAAAAAGCGTTAAAGTTATTGTAAAAAACGAAAATTAAAATTTCATGTTCAACACCCTGTATCTCTCTAAATATTGACATTTTATTAAGGCTTGTTGGTTTGAATCGCAATATTTTGAAGTGAAGATTGTACTGTACTTCTATGTACAATTACTTCCGGACCACCATGTATAGAAGACATGAAGCTTCAGAGGAATAAAAGTAGATAACGTGGGACATGGAACAAAGATTCAGTTCAAGTGCCTGGGCTGTTGGTATATCTGCAAGATATAACCAACTTAGATCACCATCTAAAATGTTTTTGTCGAGGGAATTTTCAATTAAAGTAAGTGTAGACGTGGAATGTTTTTAAAGTGAAGCAGAACACTTTTATTTTTATTACAATATATATTTATAAATACTAAAAGCTAATTTTTGAAGTGAAAACTTCTTTAAGCGCGTGGAGCACTTTATTTGGGTAAAAAAAAATCATGGTTTTTTCGTCATAGTTATGCAACACACAATGCTTTTGTTTATTCGTCACGTTTTTATGCAACACAATTAACAATTAGGGTGCATTCGTAATCAATTCGCTGACCAAGTGGCACTTTGACACGTAAGCTAAGCAAATCTATTTCAGTGTGATCGTTCACAACGCAATTTGGCGTCAGAGTATAAGTTAAAGTAGTCGAAATTTCTTGCA
>CAJUYI010003811.1:641-21239 GCA_910591695.1 Galerucella pusilla | reverse complement strand
TTTTTAAATACCTACCTCATAAAAATGGACAAAACAACTGCTCTATTTTAACCACTAATAAGTTTTATTGTCACTACTATCGATTTTTCGCAAAATCACTAAGAAATTCGTGTGTCCCTATAGTTCACCGGACCCCCATAACTTTTTAAAAAGAACAATAATAGAGTATGGTTTCTTTGCTTTTACCATTTTTGCAATTATTATTTTTCAAGTGTCTGTTGAGATTGTATTTAGATGAAAAAACTTTTGCACAAAATTCACAGGCAAAAATTTTACTTGCAGCACTTTCCATTCTTTCTATATCACAATAAAAATTAAAACTAATCAAAATCGTCAAAACCACGTATCAAAACAAGAAAAAATTATATAATAAACATAATCAAAAATCTTAGACACGATGACTATGAACCTGGATATATATGTTATGTTTTCTGAACGTGAAATCAGGTGCTCCAGCACAACTTTCAGCCAATCAGATATAACTTTTACAAATGTCGATATATATCTAATTTGATTTAATTTGAAGAGTCGAGGCTCCGTTTACGGATATTAATAAATAATACGAGCCTTTACATGACAAAATCGTCTGGAAATTTTCTTTCCCCAGTGGTAGAAAAATGTGAAATTTTTTGGGTGTGCAACTTGGACCGAAGTCCCCTATTGAAATGCAATGATTTAAATAATCCTATTTTGTTGATAGACCTGACCACTCGATTAAATAGGATTGAACCTTTGATTGATGATTATAAGCATGTCCAAATTCAAATTGAGAAACTCTGTTTAGATAATGAATATGAAGAAATAAAAGATCAGGATCGAGAATACGAATCATTTGAAAATTTATATTTCACGAATATTTCAAATGGAAAATTGACTATAAACAAAATTAATGCCGCTCAGGCTGCCCCAAGTGCACTCTCTACTGGCTCTTCAGTGAAAGTAGCACTGACATCGGCACATGGTCAGTACGGTTCACGTCTCCCCCCAATACCACTACCTAATTTCAGCGGATCCTATGATACTTGGACCAATTTTAAAGATACTTTTATCACGCTCATTGAGAAAAACTCTCAACTCAATAGAATTGAAAAATTCTATTATCTACGATCCAGTTTACAGGGAGAAGCTGCTCAAATAATCAACTCTTTAGCCACAACCGAGAATAACTATGCTACTGCTTGGTCCCTTCTGCAGGAAAGATACGAAAACAAAAAGGCAATCGTGCACTCGCACATCAAATGTATTTTTGAACTCAACCAAGTGAAATATGATTCCCATCTCAGTTTAAGAAAACTTCTGGACAGTTTTCAAAATCATTTTAAATCTTTACAGAACTTAAATGAACCTGTAGACCAATGGAGCAGCATTTTAATTTATTTACTTACCTCAAAATTGGACTATAATAGTCGTAAAGAATGGGAACATTTCTCAAGAAATATTGATAATACTTCAGCTCAAGATTTTATAACTTTTGGAACTTTAGTTCTTCACGTCAGGTTATGTTTGAGCGACCAGGGGTCGCGACGCAAAAGATCTGACCGTTACGCGTTACGTTATGTTACGTTGCTTTGTTATGTGCCTTGCTTTCGTGCTTGTGCTCTCTCCTTAGTCTCTCACTCGTTTACGTAGCAGCGATTCATATGCTCTGGCCGGGATTCGAACCCGGGCCGCCCGCGTGGAATGCGAGCATTCTACCACTGAACCACCGATGCTTAATTAAAATTCTATGCAAAGTTGGTATTCGCAGTGCTGGTGATGTACTTGAATTTGTTCGGATAAATTTTTACTATTATTTCCATAATTTTTTTGCGCGATTTATCTTTTTTGTTTATTTACAGCATTGGTTGTCAAAATGACATGGGGATTAAGTGGTCTAGCACATTTACTTTTCGAAATACAGGGTGTTGAAATTTTGAAAACTTGAATGTTTTAATTCGATAACTTTAAAATGGATGGATAAATTGATTTGACATTTGGCAGGTTGTTTTTAAATGTAAAAGGGCATATTTTGATAGAAATAGTAGTTTGTGCAACTAGTGTGGATATGATGGCCATATCCCACGAGGACAAAGTTTGAGTACGACGCCGTAGGCGAAGTGCTCAATCATTCAACTGCGATATGGATAATCCACACGAGTCGAACAGCATATTTTTTCTACGACAAACTCAAGAAAAAATCTAGAAAATAAAAATTTCTATAAACTGTAATATAACTTAAAATTGAAATTTTAACAATTCAATTTTATGTTTCCACTAATTTTTTTGTGGTAAACGTACAGTTCTTGAATGTCCAATTTGTATAATGCTACGGTTTCCCTTTTTAAATTTACGATGTTGTTATAAGTAGATGTTGCCAGTTGGACTCCCTCATGAAAGGTACCGTACCATTATCTGTAATAATGAATATTCTGCTAAATATTTCAAACGTCTACCTGTTGTCGTTATTAATATCAAGCAGAATAATTATTTAAAAATAAAATTAACAATAAAAAAAACTTCCACACGGGGAATCGAACCCGGGTCTACCGCGTGAGAGTCTGGTTTGCTTACTACTCGACCACCAAAGAATATGCAAATCGTTTATCTATAACGCAAATGTATTACATAGTTTTGCTTAAAAGGAACTAAAGTTCCTACCGTGTGTCCCGCGACACGTTTTACCTTTTTTATCTCAACGTTGTCGCTTTTTGGAATCTCTTACTTCAAATTGAATACTAAAAAACCTTTTGTATCTGATAAACCTCAAAAATACGAACGTAAAACATTACTTTCCCATAACAACAACACTATTTCATGCCCACTATGCAAAGACAGTTATTTTATATATTCATGCCGAAAATTTATTGACTTACCTATAAGTAATAGGTTTTCGGAGGCAAAACGTGCGAACTTATGCACCAATTGTCTGCGTCCAGGACACCGCCAAAGTGATTGCAAGTCTACTTATACTTGCAAGACCTGTCAAAACAAGCATCATTCATTGCTACACATGCAACCAAATCATATGAAACCTCTCAATCGACCATGCCATGATAACACCCAAACTAACGCTCATACTAATAGCACCACTAACTCACGATTCTCCATTTCAAACAATCCAACTACCTCTCAATCACACGAGAATCTTCGAATTCTACCCTATGTAAACAATGTAAATATTGAAGATAACCACTCTCAAAATTTATATTGTTCTAATGCAAACCAAAACTCATTTGTCTTACTCTCCACCGCATTTATTGAGGTATTTGACAAAAACCATCAGCCTATAGTATGTAAGGCCATACTTGACAATGGAAGTCAATCCAATTTTGCCACTCAGAATTTATTTGAAAGGTTAAACTTACCTTTTGAGCCTATTAAAATGTCCGTTTCGGTAATTAGCGAAAAGTGCACCAATATTTCTAAACGAAATCAACTCAAAATAAAATCAACTATTTTCTATCAACATACCAGCCTTGGTGATAAGTAAAATAACCGAAAAAATACCTCCCTACCTCTATAAACATCACAAATTTAAATATACCAACAAATATTCACCTAGCCGACCCTGAGTTTCTCAAACCTGCCGATATAGATATACTTCTAGGCGCAGGCGTTTTTTACAACCTCCTTAATGCTAACCAAATTAAATTGGGCAAAAATAATCCTATTTTACAAGACACCAAACTAGGGTGAGTAGTAAGTGGCCCAGTTGATTTACTGACAACAAATAATCAACTCACAAACTCCTTAAAATGTACAAACAACGATCTTCAAAATAGTTTGCAGTTTTTTTGGAACTGCGAAGAAACCACCGAACAAATATCTAAAAATAAATATTCCCAAGAAGAAATCGACTGTGAAAACCATTTTAAAGCCTCTACACAACGAGATTCCTCTGGAATATTTATTGTAAGCCTTCCTCTCAGGCCCAATGTTTCTCAGCTTGGAGACTCTTTTCAAACCGCCTTGAAACGTTTTCTTGCAATTGAGCAAAAACTGAATAAGAATCCTAATATAAAAAAATCCTACTGCGACTTCATCTCAGAATATAAAAGCCTCGGACATATGTCTGAAATAACCCAGATATCTCCAGCCATAACTCTGTATATCCCTCTTATTATCTTCCACGCCATTGTGCGGAAAAGAGTGATAGCCTAACTACTCGCTTCAGAGTCGTCTTCGACGGATCTGCTACGTCGTCTTCAGGAGTATCTATCAATGACTGCCTAAAAGTCGGACCTACTGTCCAAAACGATTTATTTACCGTAATATTGCGTTTTCGACAGCATAATTTTGTATTAACAGGGGACATTGCAAAAATATATCGCCAATTTTTGATCGAACCTCAGCAACGTTGCCTCCAACAAATTTTGTGGCGTGACAACTTTCAAGACAACATTGGACATTTTGAATTGAAGACAGTCACTTATGGAATGGCAAGCAGTGCTTTTTTAGCCACGCGTTGTCTGAACCAAATCTCAGAAGACACCTTTTGGACTCTTATCCCACAGAAAGTGAAATCATAAGAAATGATGTCTATGTCGATGACGTCATCACCGGTGCATCTACTGAAGAAGCTTTTTTAAATATTCGCAAAATCTTATAAATATATTTGAAACATACGGACTTGAATTAAGAAAATGTTCTTCCAATAGCCAATCTGTAATATCTGAGATAACCGAGCCCTTTACTCAATCTAAATCCTTAACACTTGATGAATCTCATCACCATAAAACCCTAGGCATATATTGGAATTCCGAACAAGATATTTTCATCTACAACTCTAACATCGATCTTAACTCTACACCTGTACTTTTTTCTTATTTTTTGGGAATTAAACCACAATAATGTTTTTTATTTTTTATTTCGACGTTTCGGTAGCGTTCCAGCTACCGTTGTCAAGATTAACTAGCAATAAAATTGATAAAATAATTTCAAAATATGCCAAGAACCCGATGATGTGAGAACAATTTTGTCTATACGATGTTCAGACAAAAATTGCAACAGTAATAACTGTACCCGCATTTCACAAGGTTTAACATGCTGCAGTGACTGCAAATATACAAACTGCTGTAACAGCCTAACCTATGAAATCTTATCAGACTGCGAAGATGAAGACTTTTGAAATATGTTTTTTGTTACTTAGTTTAATTAGCTATTTTTATTTTATCGGATGTACCTATTAAACAATGTCAAATAATGATCAACATATTAAATATCTTTATTCTTACGATGAAGATAAATTTAATATTAAAATTTTATATTGTTAATCTAAACTGAAAAAATGACAACTATAACTTTTTAAAAATGTTTAGGAGCTTTTATTGATTTACAGGCCCACAATTAACAGTATTTTTAACTAGCTGCACGGCCGCGGCCGGCGCGGTTGTCCATGGAGGTGCGGAACCTCAACTTCAACTAACTACTGCTTGAAAACTATGATACTTAGAATAATGATTCTTGTTTCAAAAACTTCCTTAAAGCTTTAGCATTATTTGGTACGCAGATAGTGTAGTGAAATTTTGGAAAATAAAAAAGTTTCTCGATCACTGAAAATAGTGCTGCAAAAAAGTGAAGATTACAGTTTTCTCTAATTTTACAAAAAAAATTAGATTTTGTATACTAATGAAACTAACG
Organism: Galerucella pusilla; assembly: GCA_910591695.1. NCBI lineage: Eukaryota > Metazoa > Arthropoda > Insecta > Coleoptera > Chrysomelidae > Galerucella > Galerucella pusilla. The sequence continues at coordinate 15,620 of CAJUYI010003811.1, read as the reverse complement.
CAGTAATCTCCGCTTATGTTTTTTCTGCCGATTAGAAAAAAGTTGAAAATATCTTGTTAGTTCCGGAGATATCGCAGGTATGTGTGAAAAGGTAATGAAACATAATTTTGACAGATTTTTGACAAATTTCGCAATAAAAAGTGTTGGCTCTATTAAAAATTGTTGTAATTGCCGATTTCAGATGGCCAGGGACCTACTCTATCATTTTGTAAAGACCACATGTGGTTGTACCTTCAAAAAAAAAATTGAAACCTTTTTGCTCCCTTTTCAGTCCACTATTAACAATTCTAAGACGCATTTGCATTTTTTATCAACCTCTGCACATAATAGGTATAAACTAACAAAATATGTACTGAAATATTTGTCTATAAACATATAGAACTGTTATTCCATATAGGTACATTAGTCCTAAACTTTCGTATAGTACATTCAATAGCCTTATATTTTTGACAGAGGAAATATTTTTGATGGGTGTACTTCATTAGCCTTTCGTTCGTTTTTGGTAGGAGTGTTCACATCACTTGTAGGCAACGTTCAAATTCAACTTTTTTCATCATCGTCTGAACACATATGTTTATTTAAAGTGCCTGGATGTTTAAACGTTTTTAAGCAAATTTCACATTTGAATGTTTTTTCGTCCGAGTGACTAAGCATGTGTTGTTCCAAACTATATTTTTGAGTGAACAATTTTGGACAAATTTCACAGAGGAATGATTTTTCACCAGAGTGATAAAGCATGTGTCGTTTCCAATTATCTTTTTTACTAAACGATTTTGAGCAACTTTCACATTTGAATGGTCTTTCGCCTGTATGACCGCGTATATGCACAACTAATTTGTTTCTTTCCATAAAACCCTTCGAGCAGATATCACATTTGAATCGTCTTTCATCTGTGTGATAACGTACATGCAACTTTAAGAGTTTATTTGTTGCAAATGATCTCGAACAAAATTCACATTTGAATGATTTTTCGTCTGTGTGACAATGAATATGTCCATTTAGTGTGCTTCTTGTGGCGAAAGTTTTCAAGCAGATCTCACATTCGAATGGTTTTTCGCCTGTGTGCCTACGCATATGCAAACGTAGTGTGGCTTTTTCAGCAAAAGTGCTCGAGCAAACATCACATTTGAATGGTTTTTCGCCTGTGTGACAGCGCATGTGTATAATCAATCTGTGCTTTTCGATAAAAGTCTTCGGGCAGATATCACATTCGAATGGTTTTTTGCCTGTGTGGTAGGATATGTGCACCTTTAAGCGATAGTTTGTTCTAAATGTCTTCAAACAAATTTCACATTTGATTGGTTTTTTGTTTGAGTGATCTCCAGGTGAGAGCAACGACTTCATATGGTTCCATTTTACAGAAGTTTCTGTAAATAATAAAAAATCATTATACATGCAATGGTATCTCAAAATGTCAAAATGAATTGTATGGATTAGGGATTGCACTACCGGTTTACCGAATTACCGCCTTAAAAGTTCTTTAAATTACCGATGAAGAAATCGACATCTTTTACCGGTAATTTCGGTAATAAATACCAAGCTGACAACGAGGGGCAAACCGCTGGGGCATTGCGGTGTACACGTTCTGGGAATTACTGGGCATTACTGGGAATTAGAGGCATTACTGGGAAATTAGTGGGCATTACTGGGGAATTAGTAGGCATTAGAGAGTTATTGCCTTGCAGTAATTGTGATGACCTTAAATAAATAGTGCTCGACCTTAAAGACTTAAAATTTGGAGTTATTGTAACATAAAACTCTATAATGACATTATGTTAAGGTAGGTTTTTCAAAAATGTAACCTTACTTCTTTTAAGTACATACGTTTTTATCTTCATTGGAAAATATTTATAATTATCATTTAGAAGCAAGTGTAAATGATGTTTCAATGTTCTATCAGAAAACTTTTTTAAAACTGTGAGTTCTAGATTCTGAATAATTTCCCATCCATTTTCATTTTGCATGGGGTTATATGCTAGGAATTCCTTAAAAATGCAATGTCATCGTTGTAAGTAAATCTTAATTTTCTAAATTTCTCAACACGAGTTTTTGAATTGGAAACGTTCATCTTATTTCTTATTTGTCGGGGGGAGAACGGATAACTTGAAACTGTGAAAAAGTTAGGTTGTGTTCAGTCCATAGAGTAATAAATAACTCTATGGTCCAGTCTAGTTATGTCACAGATGACACAGATAACCTACAAATTGTGACACATAAATATGGAACATGCAATAAAGTCAGTATAGTGCACTACAGTAATCGCGCACAAATAAGGACAAGCACTAACCTTAATAATGTTTCCCTTATTTAAAACATCAAATGCGCATGCGTATATGCCACTATAAGAGCAGCACTATTACTGCTTGACCTTATTAAAGTTCCAATAACTCTCTATTACTAGGAATTACTTGGCATTAGCTAGGAATTACTGTGAAAAATTACCGCCAAAACTCGTCGCTAAAACAGACTAGGCAATGCAACGCATGCGTGACACAAAAACCGTGAGGAGTGTGGTCACAATCTTAGGTAAACGATTCGTAAAAGAAGTACGTAGAACAAGGAGCAAATAATTTGTTGAAACTTTTCTGTTTTTTTTGTGTGTTTTGGTGTATATATTTATATATATAATACTTTCACGATAAGTGTACTCCTAGGTGTAACGAGCGGTGTAATGGTGTAATAATAAGTATTTAGATTTCAAAGTATTATGGGCTCGATTTTATTTAATTATTTTTTGAGTGGCTGAGATCATATCTATTGCGACAAAAAATTTATTAAGCCCGGTTCTGACGGGACAATTCATCGAGGCAAATTAATTGCAGCAGCTTCTCGCCACAACTCGTCTCCTATCAAAGTTGCATGAGCGTTCACATCATGTTCATACTATTGCAGCAATTTCTTAGGGAAATACTATATGTATAATTGCCAATATTCAAAATAGTCACCAATTTTTTATCAAAAGATAACCATAACCCAACTTTATAAATGATAAATTTAAATTTTCAAAACAGCGATTTATTGCTCAATTTTTTTAAAAGAACAATAAATATACCTATGGATTTGGAAGAGGTAGCCATCATATGCTTGATACTTGGATGTGTCAGTTTACACAATCCACAAAAGCAACAGTTTTTTAGGAGAATAAAGAATCTAATAACATAACATGGAGAAATAAATAACATACAAAGCACCTTAGATTAGGAAACAAAGCACATATACAAAGATAACCTCGTAACTGACATTTCAGTGACTTATACCAACAGAAGTTTTAGGTTTGCGTAAAAGAAGTTACCAAGTTGCTGCAACTTATGGAATAACATTAGAACCAGTTCTATTTTGGTGCAACTCGATTGCATTGATAAGTTGTACAGTAGGAACACCTAAACTGCGTGCAATTTTGTCGCCGAGATCGAGTTGCAGAGACGAAATTGCACCGTCAGAACCGGGCTTTAGTCTTAATTAAATGTAATTCCGTGTTTAACCGTTAACCCGAAGTATCAGTTTATAGTAAATTAAGTATCAAGAACGTAAGGGTTGTTCACCGATCGACAGCAATGTTTGGAGGCTGAGCGTATCGAAGCCCAGGGCAGGGAATCTCTGAACGAGCGAGGGTACTGCCATCTAGGGAGTCGGAAAACATACTAAAATTGCGGATTTAATGAGAACATGAAGAGAACTGTAACGCCGTTGAAAGATACTTCCACTGACTTCCACCCACAATCCACTGTTTAACCTAACCTAACAACAAATGTTTAAAGACGATTTTGTCGGATAGTAGTACTTACATAATTTTCCAAATTATTGTTCTTCGTTATTGTATATAAGTATATAATATTTTGTTAAGATCGACAGGGTGTGTTAAGTTAGCTTAGTTTAGTGTGGATTTTTTTATATCAATAGACAATGGCAACAAAATGCATATATAAGGACTGTAGTGTGAGGTGCACAAGGTAAGTTTTATTTTTATAATATAAAACATGTTTAATTAACTGGAAAGTGACAAAATATTAAAGTAGTTACTCTTTTAAACAGCTTTAAACTTCCCAGCCGTGAAGAACAACATCCGGTTTGGCTGGAAAGAAGTGGAAACCATCTTTTTGGATTTAATAGGTCAAAAAAATCGGAGAATATGCCCTCGTCACTTTGGCCTGGACTGCTTACTAAAAAAAGTAGAAGGCGAGGCATGGTATTAAAAAGGTTTTCTTTGCTATCCCTGTTTTTGCCTGGTAAGTAAATCTTTTTATACATTTATTTATTGAATGTTATTAAATGAGAGTATGTTTCTTAGATTAAATCCAAAGGAGGGATCTCATTTTTTGTTCTCCACTATAGTGCCTCACAGGTAACAACTCCTGAGCAAAATAAAGGTATTTATTGTCACAAGTTTGAAATAATTTTACTCATTTAAACATTCTGTAGATATGATACAAACATCAATTGATTATTCCCCACATGGGAAAGTTAAAAATCCAAGGAAAACCTATGAGAGGAATTTAATTGATGAGTTTTATGTAACTCGTTATGCTATAATTTTCGCAGTCGTACAATGTACATAAGAAAAAATGAACACATAATTTTTATGTTATAGATATTCCATCCACTAACCAGGTGTTTGAGGAGGAAGGATTGCAGGGCAATAAGCACTTATACAATGGTATGTATAAAATAAAATTTCTTCTGTCTGTTCCTTTTGTTGTATTATTTGGTTTGTTTAATTTCCATCAAAAACCAACTGAATAACATATTTTAAAGTATTATATTAGTAAATGAATAAATTGTCTACAGATACTGCTTTACCCCACAGAAGGCATGAAACCATCATTTTCCGAAGAAATGTACGAACATTTTTCAAAGGTGAGTAGTTTCGAGAAACAAATATGTAATTGTTCACAATCACAATATGTGTGTTTGAGCTATACGATTAAAAATATCCAAATGTAACAACATAATATAATATATTAGTAATGATAGACATAATCTTGTAAATTGTTTTTTAAATAGTACACACATTTCAGTTACTTAGATGTGTTATTAGCAAACTGTAGATGGATGTGTTTAATGTTTTTTTTTTCTCATTATAAATCTGCCCACAGATAGAATTGCTGATAAAAAAAAACTATTTTTTGATTTGTATGAAAAATTGTTATGCTTTATAAATATATTTGGAAAAGGTACATTTGACAATTTACTCATATTACTTTCTTTATTTGCAGTAGCCAAAGCAGCAACGAAGAAAAATTTCCATAGAACAGTGACTCTCATGAAAAGACTTGAAGCACACAAAACACAAGGGAGACAGACATGATCACTTACTTGATTGTAGTATATACTTTCACTTAGTCTTAAATTGTTGCTAGGATATTTTTGTCATGTTTATTTAGTTGTCAAGTTCAATTTTGTTCATTAAAACCTATCTTGAGGTTTCCTAATTTATTTCAATTTAATGAACAAAATTCTGTGAAGAGTGAAGATGGATCGTTTGCTTCGTCCTGAAAAATTTACCAGTGATCCATACTCTCTCACAGCTTCCAAAGAATGGAAACATTGGATCCATGCTTTTCAAAATTTTTGGCATCTGCTGTCACTTTGACGGAAGGATCCTCTGAAAACGAGGCAAGTACTATAAAATTAAATATTCTGATCAATTACATTGGTACTAATGTGTATGAACACATACCTGAGTGTTCTTCTTATGAGGAGGCACTGAACATTCTGGGAAAAATGTATATTAAAGAAGTGAATCAATATACTCTAGACACGTACTTGCAACTCGTAAGCAGCAGCATGGTGAAACTATAGATGTATAAATTCTCTTAGTAAAGACTGTATGTTTAAATCTGTTACTGCCGACGAATATCGCAACGAGTATATTCGAGACTCTTTTAAACAACTCTTCTTTCTATTCGGTACACCTTCTTATATACATACTGATCAAGGTTCCTCCTTCATGTCCCGTGAAATTAGGTCCTTTTTACAACATCTAGGAGTAGCTACGAGCAGAACTACTCCATACAATCCCCGTGGAAATGGCCAGTGCGAACGCTACAATGGTATTATATGGAAAACGATTAGATTGGCTCTTCAGTCTCGTAATCTTCAGATCAATCAATGGGAACAAGTACTGCCTGAAGCTCTTCACTCTATCCGATCATTACTATGCACAACCACTAACTCTACACCTCACGAAAGAATGTTCACCCATCCAAGACGCTCAATGAACGGAACCTCTCTTCCGACCTGGCTGAGTACTGGTCCCGTTTTGATGAGAAATTTTAATCGGACAAGCAAGAATGATCCCTACTACTACTACTACTACTACTAAATGTGCAGGCGAGCCTTGTCCTGGACAACTCAAGCCAAGGTTCCGACACTGAGGCCACTGGCGGGCCCATTGTGCCAATCCTGCTATGATGATCCCTTAGTTGAAAAAGTAGAGCTTGTTCATGTGAATCCTCAATATGCTCAAGTACGTTTATCTGATGGAAGAGAAACCACCGTATCTTTGAGGCATCTAGCCCCTCTTCAAGAGTATGACACTATACAAGTTTCAGGAGAAGATTCTCCTCCGGCCGCTCAGGATGAACAAAAATTTGCTGAGAATGAACCACTCCCAAATAGGTCCACTGTTATTCAAGATCCACGGACTAGTGTTGACGTTGCTGTAACAACTCCTAATCGTTTAGTTGACCATCAGATACCCGAAACGGATACTATACCTTCCATGCAGAATTACGATAACAGTAGACCTACTAGAGCAAGAAGACCTGCATTCCTGGAGGATTACATTCATTAACTCAGGCGGGAAGAATGTAGTATATACTTTCACTTAGTCTTAAATTGTTGCTAGGATATTTTTGTCATGTTTATTTAGTTGTCAAGTTCAATTTTGTTCATTAAAACCTATCTTGAGGTTTCCTAATTTATTTCATTGATATAATTATTTTAAATATATTAAGGAAGTGAACCGTGTTTTGAAAGGTATTGACATGAGAGTGATCAACAGAGATGCCCTATTTCAAATAACCCATAATAAATATCTTTGTCCACGACCACCTAATAATAAGTCAATATTTTACCTCCTAACTAAAGGTATATGGTACCCATATATCAACTGTCGTGAATTATGGTTCATAATACACTGTAGTGTATTATGCTTCATAATTCACGACTAGAGATGGGGGTACAATATGGAATAAACTATGAAATCTGTGTATTTTGTTCAGGAAATTTGTTTCTGACATATATCGTATCTATAAAATATTGTAATTTTTAGTATTGATACTTTTCATAACGATATTTTCTAATATTAAGTATTTTAAAACAATATATTTATAACGGTACGTTGTATTGATACTTTCTACAGTATCGCCCATCTCTATATATGTCAAATTATTTGAAGTAGCTGCCACAACATTTTGAGGTTAGTAATATGCCAAATCGCTACTGACTTTTATTTATTAATAAATAAATTAAGTGTCGTGGACAAAGTATAGTATTCTACTCGCAATTTATGGCCATAATTCACTTGGGTGACTTGCGCCCCTCGCCTGCGGCTCGTGACGCAAACGTCACTCATCGTGAATTATGGCTATCATAAATTGCTCGTTTAATAATACTATAAACGACGTAAGAGACCAGAAAGGAGACCATTATGAGTTATTTTGAAATAGATCAGATTGATGATCAGTCTTTTGTCAATATCATTCAAAAGATATGTCAGTATAGGTTTTCTTTTTTATGTTCCTTGTATATTCATTATTTTATTGGTACTTTTTAGTATAATTTCCCTCTTTAGCACATTTTTTAATTATCTTCCCATATTTGTTTATTATGTATTACTAATAATTATTTGTTTGAAAACCATACCTCCTTCTCCTATTTCAGTGATTATTTATTTTTATTGAATGTTTGTGATTTTTTAATTTCAATATGTTATATTTGATTATTTTTGTACTCCAAAATATGCATATTGTTCTGTATTTAAATAATAAAGGTGAGAGGGTCATATTTCACTATTTGTTGTACTTTGCGTCGTTCCCTGATCACTGATAATAATTATAAACTTATTAATGCTTCTTACCGTAAAAAATCGTTTTACCTTACATCGTATGCGATTCAAAATAATTTTCTACATTTATTGTTCTTCAAGTTTGTCATTAAAAGATGTAAAAAACGTTTTATTGGCTGTGTACGTTTTATTTTGAATAAAATATATAAACTTGATGATTATTGCTTTATTTTTCCCACTCCAGGCATTATATGCTCCATTTTTGACATTTCATTTAATTTAACTTGACTATTTGATTGCTATTATTGTAATATCAATCAAAATGTTGAGTTACTTTGAATGAAATATCAAATAATGGACCATAAATGCCATATTGCAATAAAAATGAAATCACAGTAATTTTGAATATGGCGCCAGCCGCGAAAAACTGTAAATTTACAGCAATCTTCTTTTTCCACTGTTAGCGGAGATCACAACCATGTCAAATGTGTTAAGAGTTTCATTTTCCGACTCTCAAGGTGGAGCCACTAGTAAAATTAATTCGTCATATGAAGCGCCACGGGTCAGATTCCCATCTATCAGTGTTATATTATCTATTGCGAAGCATCCAATTTTGCTGGAGACCGGTATTACCATTAACGTTCGAAATGCTTATACCATTTTTTGCGCGATCGTATTGAAATAAGCTTCGAATGAAATAATCTAAATTTCTTCGGAATGAACGAAATGTCAAAAGTGACATTTATACTTCTCGATTAGTTTAAAATATAATTTTTTTTATTGGTGAACCATTTTACCTATTTAAAGCACGCCTCAGCGTGTTTAAATCGAACTTTTTAGCACGCGCGTGTTTTAAAGTTACCGTGGCAACATCAACAACTCGAGAAACGAAGTCTAAATCTTTGGTCTAAATTATGTCTAAATGTCAATTTTTTTATTATTGATCTGACAGGAGTAGTTTGTAACGTCAAAACTTTTATTCGAACGATATTTAACAATGTCAAATTTATAAATTAAAATGGAAAGTGCCGTTGGTATTGTTTGAAATATTAATATTTCCATTTTCAAATCTTAGGAAATGGTATTTAAATTAATATAAATGAAGTTCATGCATGACACTTCATTTAATATGAATCTGCCGCCACCTGTTGGGCGCGCGTTAACTTTGACAGATCGGATAAATTTATAATATGGTTTATTAGTAACTTGGGACGTCTGAACAAAAACCAAAATGAAGAACATTTTAATAAATTCAGAACGGATTTACATTTTATGTTTTACGCTACAAAACTATACTACAAATCTTACCTAAAAAGAGAAACAACATTTAAAGCTATTGTTTCACACTATTTCTGCCTTTATTCTATTATTACTAATTATCAATTATCAATCTTATTTTATGTGCACAACATGAAATGACACATAACCTCTATTTTCTGTTTTCACCACAGATTCGATTTATCCGATCTGTCAAAGTTAACGCGCGCCCAACAGGTAGCGGCAGATTCAAATTAAATGAAGTGTCATGCATGAACTTCGTTTATATTAATACTATTGACATTCACAGAACTCAATAAGGTTGAACTTCCATTAAAATACAAATTAGTTTATGTTTTTCTCATTTCCATGACAACGCAAGGTGTACATCATATACGTCACGAATTCAACCATTTGACATTTAGTTGACGTTTCCATCTATGATTTCCATTTCTTGTTGTTGTAGTAGTTATAGACCGTATTTATAATTTCAAAGTGCACCAATAAAAAAAATATCGTAAAGTATTCGTGGATAACTGGTCTTTAAAACACTTGCTTCGCCGTCGTGCTCTATTTCGAGCAAAAATCGTGCGTGTTTTAAAGACCTTAATATCCACTTGTACTTTAATATACTATAGCATTTTGGTGAAATTGTTTTCATGCTATCACTTTTTATATTGTTCTGTTCATAAAAAAAATATAAATCTTCTTTTTTTTGTTCCTTTTGTGTAATGAATTAAGTAATATATTATTTAGGACCACTTAAATGTATGTAGAGCTAAGACGTCGGTAAGTAATTTACTTACCGACGTCTGAACGGTAAGTAAATCACTCACCGACGTGTTAGACTTAGAAACCAGTAAACACAACCTACCGTCCTGACAACCGATGCTGTAAATAAACAAAAAAGATCGATCGCGCAAAAAATATTTATTAGCTTTAAAATGGAAATATGAAGAAAACATTTTATCAATAATGCCATGTACAATAAACAATAAAATAAAGTAGTAATAGTAAATAAAATGTGAACAATAAAAAGTTAGAGAATCGATTAGAACAATCATGTCTAGGTGGCTACCAGCGTCTTAAGCAGCATAAACCAACCACGCAGTTACAAAACTTCAGAGTTCTCGCAAAACTACAATCTACAATGATCTTATAATATATGGTTTTTAATGATTACCCCGAGATTTACCCTAATGAAAAAATAGTTCTCTATTTTTCATAAACTGTAACCAAATACTTTTTTAGCTATACTTTGAAGATTTCAATGTATTTGCGGTAGGTACGTTTATTATATTCAGTAAGGGAATTACTAAAGCTGTAATTATTGGAAATTATTGAACAATGTTAGGAATAGAGTTACAAAAATCCTAATGTAAAAAATAATGCATTTGTCATTTTTTTTATGGAAATGTAATTCTGGTCCTTTGTGCATTAAAAATATATTTTCAATGTAAAAATATTCAATTCTCATTAAACCATTTAATGAGTAGTGTAACAATGCAGTATTCATTAAAAATTTTTTAATGAGTAACGGAACATACATCATTATTCATTAAAAAAAATGTGTTTCAATAACATAGGTCATTAAAACAATACAAATCTCAAATAAGTTTACTTTTAGAAACTTCCAGATCAAAGATAAATATCACATTTTTCACTTGAAATACTTTAGTGATTTTTTTCCCACTAGACTAATTTTCAGGAGGGTTAATAGAAATCTAACTATTGTATTGGTCTTTAAGATGAATTTTTTAAGAATATTTTTCGGTTTTCCAAAAATTTTTCAATATTTGAAAAATTTTTGAATTTTCGAGAAAATTTTCGATTTTTGAAAAAATTTTGAATTTTTGAAAAAATTTCCGATTTTCAAAAAAATTTTCGATTTTCAAAATTCTCAAATTTTGAATTTTTGAAAAAATTTTGTATTTAAAAAAAAAATTTCGATTTTTGATAAAATTTTTAATTTCTGAAAGAATTTCGAGTTTTCGAGAAAATTTTCGATTTTTGATAGAATTATCAACTTTTGAAATTGAAAAATTTTACAATTTTTGATAACATTTTAAATTTTCAAAATTTTTTTCGATTTTTGATAAAATTCTCAAATTTTGAATTTTTGAAAAAATTTTGAATATTTGAAAAAATTTCGATTTTTCATTAAATTTTTAATTTTTGAAAAAATTTTGAATTTTCGAAAAAATTTTGAATTTTTGAAAAAATTCTCAAATTTTGAGATCATTTTTGCTATTTGTCAAAATTTTTTCAATTCTCGAAAATCAAATGTTAAATTCAATGAAAATAAAAAAAAATCGAAATTCTGTCGATGTAATAATTTTTGATAGAACTATCAACTTTTGAAAATTTTTTCAATTTTCAAAAAAATTTCCGATTTTTGATAAAATTTTTGAATTTTTGAAAAAATTTTAAATATTTGAAAAAATTTTGAATTTTCAAAAAAATTTCGATTTTTGATAAAAATTTTAATTTTTGAAAAAATTTTGAATATTTGAAAAAATTTTGAATTTTCAAAAAAAATTTCGATTTTTGATGAAATTTTGAATTTTTGAAAAAATTCTCAAATTTTGAGATCATTTTTGCTATTTGTCAAATTTTTTTCAATTCTCGGAAATCAAATGTTAAATTAAATGAAAATAAGAAATCTTGCAAAATTCTGTCGATAAAATAATTATTATCGAGGAATTCTTGTTTTAACACAAGAAAATAAAAGAAAAAATGAGTAATGAAACAAAATTACATCAATTATTTAGACAAAAAATTGTAATGAAAAATTTCTCATTACTCATTAAGAATTAAAATTTAAAATGTACTAAAAATAAATTGTTCATTAAAAAAAATTTAATGGAATTAATTTAATTCATCATTGAAAAAAATAAATTTACTCATTTTTTTTTTTTTGAAATTGAATACATTACCCATTATGAAAAAAATGAGCAATGAATTGTCATCGCATTAAAAAAAAAAATGCATTATTTGCAACTCTGGTTAGGAATTACTGGGGAATTCGAGGGGGAATTAGTAGGCATTGATGGGAATTACTAGGAATTAGTGGGCATTACTTGGGAATTAGTGGGCATTACTAGGCATTAGTGGGAATTAGTAGGCATTAGTGCATTAAAATTAAGATTAAGATTAAGGGCATTAGTGTACACCATTTGGGTCAGCGGTTTACCACTCGGCTGACAACAGCGATGTTGTTTCTGTGAGAGTTTCTAGAAGAGTCATCAGAAAATACAAATAGCATTGACCTCGATGATTCCTCTGATGAGGATGAAGATAACATCCCCATCAGTCGATTTTTGGGCCCATCAACTCCAAAATTGTCGATTAAAGAAAAACTTCAATTAGCGATAAGGAAGAAAATTGATGTAAACAGTACTATTCCAATTAGAAGACAGCAGGTTGCTTCTAACAGTGTTCATCAATGTGTGAAAACAGAAATGCAATATTTTCGGAAGGAGGGAATTCAAGGAAAATACTTGAAAATGGTTTTCGCCGCACTTATGACAACTTGGCCTACTAGTGTGGATTCCGAAAGAGCATTTTCTGTTGCAGGAACCATTTGTACTAATATTAGATCGCGGTTAAGTGATAATATTATTGATAAGCTGTGTTTTCTCAGGGTATTTTTTATTAAACAAAAGAAATCGAAAGAGTCAATGGAAAAATAAGAAACTCTAGACATTGTTTTAATTAAATTACTATTTCGAATGTTTTAGGGCCTGTTACTAGTCTTCAAGTTAGGTATACCGGGTGGTGACTCGACCTTAGGACCATAGGATTTTAACATGGGAAATCAGAAAATCCTAAATATTTGCTTCCCAGCCAAAGAGAACCTAATGAAATTTTGTGTGGACGTAAAGTACATTATTTCTGACAATATTGCCATAAAATAATCAATGTTTAATAGAAAATAAACTTAAAAATTAAGAAAATAAATTTAAAAAAACAACCTGTATTAAAGTACTTGAATTTGACAGTTGCAGTCGGAGTCGGTTATAGCGCAGAGATAGGAGCGGTTGGTTTCTACGCGGATGGCCCGGGTTCGAAACTAGCATAATATCTCTTTTTTTTATTCTTAATAAAATTTTGTTTCTTATAGTTTTTTAAATAAAATAATTTTATAAGTTGTTAAAATTTTAAAACGATAAAATAAATTAAGCATGTTATCACAGAAAACAGATTTAATGAAATTAACTAAAAAACGAAGAGTAAAAGAATAATAACTAATTGTAAGAAAATTATGCACCTACATTAAATGGTTTCTGTAGCTAATAACCCCCAGCGGTTGATGCGACAATAAATCGGGAAAAAAAAAAATTATGCGTCTAGGGTAAATGTTCAAACAAATCACCATAATTCGCTAAACAAAAACCAAGTCTATCATAAAAATTCCGCCGCACATTTGCTAATTGTTTATGAATGGACCTTGATATTAGGACCCAATATCCCAATCCAGACATTAACAACTTCACGATATTGGGAACGATTATTAATGATTAAATGGCGGTTTTCTTGGTGCCAATTTCGAAATTTTTGCACATTTGGTTCTCCATTTATGCTGAATGTACTTTCATCGGAAAATAGTTATTTGTTTAACTAGGCAGCAAAGTAGTAGAGGCTGAATTCATAGCCGAGCGTAGCGAGGCTAGGAATTCAGCTAAGGCAGTCAATCTACTTTGCTGCCGAGTTGAACATATAATTTTTTTCTCCGATTGTTCATAATGATATAGGAGGATATTGTATTTGCAAATTATCTGAGGAAAGAAAAGGTGGCCTATTCGTTCAAAATTGTAGTAATATGTTTTTAAATTCTTGTTAAAAGTGTTATGTAATAATTGCTTATAAATGTTTACGTCAAATGTTTTATTCCAATTGAGTATAATCACTTTGCTGCCTAGGCAGAAAAGTACCCACTTTGCTGCCTAGGCAGAAAAGTACCCACTTTGCTGCCTAGACAGGAAAAGTAATACTTTGCTGATTGATATGTGTCAGCAAAATTAATGTTTGCTGCCAATCGGAGAAAAACAAATATTCTTCATAAAATTTCGGTCTCTGTGAGACCGATTCAAAATATCTTCACAAAAAACCATTCTGTTGAATTTATATTCCTCAAAAATTTCTTGATGTACCGAAAATTTATACGATTTGTACTTATTCATGTTTTTGGAACTTTAGTTCTTTATGCCAGGTTATGTTTGAGCGACCAGGGGTCGCGACGCAAAAGATCTGACCGTTACGCGTTACGTTACGAAACGTTATGTTACATTTCTTCGTTATGTGCCTTGCGTGCTTGTGCCTCCTTAGTCTCTCTCTCTCGTTTACGAAGCAGCGATTCATAATAATAATAAATATGCTCCTACCCGGATTTGAACCCGGGCCGCCCGCGTACAATGCAAGCATTCTAACCACTGAACCACCGATGCTATATTGAAATTCTATGCAAAGCTGGTATTCGCAGTGCTAGTGATCTACTTGAATTTGTTGGGATAAATTTTTACTATTATTTCCATAATTTGTTTTGCGCGATTAAGGGGTCTAGCACATTTACTTTTCGAAATACAGGGTGTTGAAATTTTGAAAGCTTGAATGTTTTAATTCGATAACTTTAAAATGGATGGATAAATTGATTTGTCATTTGGCAGGTTGTTTTTAAATGTAAAAGGGCATATTTTGAAAGAAATTGTAGTTTG
>CAJUYI010003810.1:0-21258 GCA_910591695.1 Galerucella pusilla | reverse complement strand
GACATCGAGCGGATGCTTGCATTTTAGCTGGAGGTGGACATTTTGAATATTTTTTCTTTATGTTTAACACATGTCATGTTGCTTGTAATGAAATAATAAAAAAATATAAATCAGTAGCGTCACCAAGAAAAATTAATTTCACGTACAACACCCTGTATCTCATAAACGACAACACCTATCACACATGTTTATATGAACTTTTCGTCTTAAAATTGAGTAACGAAGCGCCCCATATAATATTTTAGATTACTTAAGAAACACCCTGTATTTTGATAAGTCAATTGATAGGTAGTTCCAAGACAACGTGGAAGAGGCCTCATTTCAATTTTTGCCTTCAATAGGTTTATTTCTGACCTTCTAATAAAAAACTGGTAGATTGTGCTACGTCGCAGTGTATGGTGTTGGAGAGCGTTACAGAAAGAACGAGATACAGACTAAGTAGAGAGGCGATCATTTAAAAAAAACCACCTCCTCACTTCATAGACATCAGACAACCTGGGACATGCCGCAAGACGGTATGATGAAAAAGTATAACTTTTCAAAAAAATACGTTACGGAATTAAGCAACAAGAAGGAATGGGATCCAAATAACATTACCAGACTTGGAAAGAATGCCATTCAATGGTACACAGATGGCTCAATAGCAATAGAAGGAACTGCGGAAATCCACGCTATAAGAAAGTACGTCCAGTTCAATATTGATAAAGGATACAGAAGACAAAGGATTATCATAATGTCGGATATTCAAGCAGCCATTAAAGCACTAAGCTCTTGTGTAATCAGTTCCAAAATGGTGTGGGAATGCCTAGACAAACTCAATGAACTAAGCGAGAACAATATAGTTACCTTACTATGGATTCCAGGACACACTGGAATAGGAGGAAATGAAATGGCAGATGAACTAGCAAAGAGGGGGACTGAAATACCTTTCTGGAGGCCTGAACCCTTTTGCGGAATCAGCCCCAATGTAATATTGGAAGAAATAGGTGAAGCCGAGAAAAAGAGAAGATCTGACCATTTTAAAGATCTAGTAGGGCTTATACAATCAAAGACTCTTCTGGGTGACTACAACCTGTTGAGATCAAATGAATACATAAGTCAAAGTAAAACTGTGCTAAAAGTTTTAACAGGGATCCTAACGGGACATTGTCGCCTGAATGGGCACCTGAAAAAGCTCAAAATAGTGAAGGAAGAAGAATGCAGATTTTGTGGAACATTTGCCTAAGTTGAAGCCTGCAGACATCCTAAAATTCCTCCGGGAAATAGGACTGAAGGAGGTACTAGTTTCTGAGACTCTCCTCAGAAACTAAGTAGAAGTAAGGGGGCACAATAGATCTTTTAGGTCTCAGTGAATGTCACCCCAAAATACATTAAAAATAAAACAATTATGGAGCTTCAAACTTTTTCAGAATCATTCATTTTTCTTAGTTGTTGTCGTACGACTGCACGCAGCTCTACTAATTTTATTTAAATCGTAAGTAAAATAAATTCAATAAAAAATGTTCGACCCTGATATATCCCATGGTTTGTAGCCATGACTACTGTATTTCAAATTCATAAATCATATATTCGAAACTAGTTTTTAATCGATTAACTATTATTTTATTCAATATTATTCATTATGAAAGCTATACAAAACTAATGGCTGCTGACCATATTTGGCTGCGACGAAAATGATCAGATACGTCCAAGTAAAAACTAACCATTTTCAGCATTGTATAATATATATTTTTGTGAGATTTTTATTCGTTTTTTTATTAGAATTGAATATATTAGATATTTACGAATACTTATTTGGCGCCAGTCGAACATTTTTAAACATAAATTACTAAAAAAGATGTAGTCTTTGGTTTTATAGCTTTATTACCTTTAAAATTTTTTTTTCTTTTTCTTTACTAAAATTCTCATTCACTTGCAGGTAACGTCTGTGAAATATCAAATTATTGGAGTGTTAAGCCGATATCCGGTTTGCAACTCTCATTACAGATACATCATATGCCCAAAGATGAAGTTAGCCACTTTCTGATTATATGTTTTATTAACTAATAGCGAGTTACAAAAAGGCCAGTCGAATTTGAAGTTTGAAGAACTAACTACAATAAAATAAAAGCATTGTGTTCATATTTTTTAGTTAAGTTTAGTTAGTTTTTCTCCATAAATGTTCAAGTTAAAATAATATCAACATAAGCATATATACTTCATAACGATTTTAAAAAAGAAGACGACAGAATTGTGGTCCTATGTCAAACCTTATGTAGCTAACTTCTCTTTTAGGGTATGTACGTTACAGCAGAGACGTATATAAGGGGGGAGGTTGGGGGGTTCAAACCCTCCCCATAGAAAATACAATAAAGGTACAATAATTTTTATTAGCATACTGCCGCAATATGAGTATTCATCGGGATGTGGCAATAGAAATAGATTCCTCAACAATTGTGAATAATTTAGCTGAAGAGGTTGAATTTACTTTTGTGAGATTGATTTACTGTTTTGATAAAAGCTTCAGCTTTTCAATCATCTATCACTTTTTAAAATAGGTGCTCCTAAATTAATATACAGGTAACATCTCGGCTGGTATGGTAATGCGGCGAAGAACTTAGAAGACTGGCGACTCGGAACAGTGTAACAGTGGAGTGGGTCCCAGGTCACAAAGGAATAGCTGGAAACGAAGTCTAAATCTATGGTCTTAAGGATCTTAATCACGTTTGAATTACAATTTTTTTATTATTGATCTGACAGAAGTAGTTTGTTACGTCAAAACTTTTATTCGAACAATATTTAACAATGTCAAATTTATAAATTAAAATTGAAAATACCGTGGGTATTGCTTGAAATATTAATATTTCGATTTTTCAAATCTTAGGAAATGGTATTTAAATTGATACTATTGACATTCACAGAACTCAATAAGGTTGAACTTCCATCAAAATACAAATTAGTTTATGTTTTTCTCATTTCCATGACAACGCAAGGTATACATCATATATGTCGTAGGCATAATGTAAATTTAGGCTTTTTATAAAAAAAGTCGACTTATTTTATATCTATTCACGTTGTGACGGCTCCGTTTTTGGCCAATTATAAAATGCCTAAGAATAATCAGTCATAACAAGATATATTATACATTATTCTGTTCTTGTTTTGCCAGCATTTTATCAATTTACCTGAATTGGTGTCGGCATAACGAAAAATGCATTTTATGCTCGCGTTTTGCCGGTTTTTTGTAAAATGCCTAGGCAATTTATAAAAAGCCTACATTTACATTATGCCTACGACATATACATCACGAATTCAACCAATTGACATTTAGTTCTTATTTCCATCTATGATTTCCATTTCTTGTTATTGTAGTAGTTATAGAACAGTATTTATAATTTCAAAGTGCACCAATAAAAAAAATAGCGTAAAGTATTCGTGGATAACTGGTCTTTAAAACACATGCTCTATTTAGAAAAATCGCGCGTGTTTTAAAGACACTTATACTTTAATATACTATTTTATTTGTTAGGAAATTAAGCTTAAATAATAGTATATTATACACCAAGGTGGTGAAGACTATTATTATTGACCTAGCACCAAAATTATTTAGCGAGAGGCTTTGCCCCGAGCGGAATAAGGTGCGAGGTTTATAAATGTCTTCAACACCATGGTGTATAGACAATTTTTTCCACTACTAGCCAAAATTAAGACAAAAATTAAAAATAATCCACAAACGCACCACGAGAAACGTTTACTCCGTCGTCTGACTGACAAGTACACTGTCAGTTTTCGATATATTATGAACGTACTCGTTATGTCATCCGTCATTTTTGGTTGAGAGCGAATTTCAAACTAATGGCATTTTTATTCAAATAATTTTACCTTCATGGGTAATTTCAAGCAGCAAATATGTTAAAGACAATCTCCTGGGTATACAAAATTATGTTGCACAAATTTTTGTTGAACTACTATCGCTGAATTCACAAAATATTTGAATTTGTCCATTATTGACCTAGGTTAATAATATAAAAAAATTATTAACCACCAATAGAGAAATTCAACTTCTCAGTTGGCTAGAAGAAGCAATAATTGTCAACTTCACGGTTGGTAGTGGAAAAACATAATTTACTATGATAGGCATTTTTATAATGTGACTACGCAACCGCAAAAATCACATTGAAATGGCGGTAATTCAAGAGTTTCACAAACATTGGTTTGGTTAAGCAAGTGCTCGATTCCCTTGAAAATGTCTGTAGTAATATACAGAATGTCCCTTTCTCCTTTATGACTCAAATTTTGACTAAACATTAAAACAACTTTCAGGGTTATTTCACAATAAAAATCAGGGTGGTCGTCCGAAATACACCACACCTAAAGAAGAGATGAAAGTTTTGCTTTCTAATGAAAAGACCTAACAAAAAATATCAATTTTTGGTTTTCAAACAAGCAGAAAAGCAAAGCAAAAGCCACGGCAATTACTCAACATCCATCAAATAAGTCTTTATTGTCGATTCACACAGCTACTGATAATGACAAGAACAAGAAGAAGAATTTCACATGAAAATATTCCTTCATATAGGTTACTACTGTACAAACTCATACGTAAGAATTATTTACACAGCCATAATTGGATTTAGGAATTTGTCTACCGTGTGAATTGTAAATAAATCTCGCTGGACGTTGACATGGAAGAAGAAAAAAAATAAATTTGAATGAATAGAAGTACAAAATAAATATAGTGAGGACATGTCACACGAGTCGGTGAGAGTTATACAGTTTTATTCATTGTTTTACTGCTTATAGAATAGTTAGCAATATTGTAAAAGCTTGTTTTTGTAACAAGGTGGTGAAGACTATTATTATTGACCGAGCGGAATAAGATGCGAGGTTTATAGATGTCTTCAACACCATGGTGTATATACAATTTTTTCCACTACTAGCCAAACTTATAAAGGTCATTTTAGATTAGACAATTTCTTGTGCAATATTTAGTCCAAGTTTGGAACAATATTTGGAATGGATTTCTTGTGTGAAATATTGACTAACTGTCTTAAACTATTTTAGACTATTCCAATTTATTGAACAATATTTAGTTCAAGATTCTGCGCAGTGATGTGAGTTGATGTTGAATCAAAAATAACCGAGTATCTGAAACATTTGAGACAAAACAGGGATTAAGATAAGGTGGAGCTCTAAGCCCAACTTTATTCAATATAATCAAGCAAACAAAAACAGATACACAGGAACTTTCTGTAGGTATAAAGCAACTTAGACCAATTAAGATACGTGAATGTGCATTTGCTGACGATCTAGTAATGGCCAATACAGAGAAAGGTCTTCAAAAAAATATAGACACAGGAATAGAACTTTTAAATTGAATGGAATGAAAATAAATGCAAATAAAACAAAAATAATGATGATAGCAAAAAATCAAGAAAGGTTGAATATAACAATTAACGAAAGTATAATCCAACAGGTTACCCACTTTAAATACTTAGGAACAACAATTGACAGCACTGGTAAACAAGATAGGGATATTATGGAAAGAACAGGAAAAGCCATAAAAACTTACCACATGCTGAAAAAAGGATTTATTAATAAGAAGGAAATCTCAAAAAGAACCAAAATGACAGTATTCCAAACGGTTTTTAGACCGATACTTACTTATGGCAGCGAAACGTGGGTATTAGACCAGAAAATGAAGAGTAGAATACTAGCTATAGAAATTAAATACCTGAGATCTGTGAAAGGAATAACAAAACGAGATAGAATAAAGAATGTAGACATAAGAGAGCAGCTAGAAATAAAGTCCATGCTAGATTATATAGAAGAAAGACAACTGAACTGGTGGGGACACCTACAGCGAATGGAGGATACTAGACCAATTGAATAGATGAGGCTTTTACTTGATGTAGATCCATAGTAAGTTATGAAATCAAAAATTTTATTTTGTTAAGTCTACATTGTATTTAAACATAAAGTGACGCGTTTCGCTAACACCAGTAGCTTTTTCGAACGAATTTGGCAAAATTTGGCAAAATAAGTGGTTAATGAAACGGTCTAATGATGCCTAACTTTGCCACTACAGATTTTACGGCTAAGCTTCTTAAGTATTTGTTATGGTAATCTTTGTGTTTTACATTCTACAAACAAGCATGTTTTGAAGATTTTCTCAATTAACATTTCAATCTCTAGTTCATTCCAAGACATATTTATTTTTCAACCACTTTAGTAGGTACATAACCACAAATTATCAAGCCTAAGGACATTCATACGACATTTTCATAGAACATTTTCATCGTGAAATACTATAAATCAAATTGTTGAGAAAATAGAACCCGTTCTATTTTTTCTTACAATTTGAAAGTGTAGAAAATTTTTGATACAATTTTTAATTTTAGGCTCAACAATTTGAATGGTTCCAAAACTTGAACTAAATATTGCACAAGAAATTGTATAATCTAAAATGACCTTGAGACAAAAATTATAAATAATTCACAAACGCGCCACGAGAAGCGTTTACTCCGTCGTCTGACCGACAAGTACACTGTCAGTTTTCGATATATTATGATAATATTTTGGCATTAAAAATCTGGCTTCCTGCTTTTAATAATAATATTTTGGTATATTTTGACACGTATTGTTATTGTATTCAAATCCAAAAGATTCTTGAGACTGTACTGAGTATTCATTGTCGTTTTAAAACAGAGTTTCATTCACAAAAAGCCTTGATGCAAAAAGCATCTTCGGTAGTTGGATGTGTAATGTGTATGACCCAATTTAAACAGTTCCTGGTTTTTGTTTATCCGCAATCTGTTTTTGATATAATAATTAGTACAGTGACGTACTGAAGAACTTTCTTAACAATTTTAACGGACTAAAAACATTTTTCAAGTTTCTATTCATACAAAATCATATGTAATGGTTTGATAATTGAAATATGAATATGTTTTCTCCAACTAAGTAATTTCACAGGTATCAACATAATATATTTTCGACATATTATACTTTTTTATTTCCAAAATAAGAACAAAAAACACGCCAAATGGAATATTTCAGTATTGCCACTACAAAATTTTCGAATCTAATATAACTATTATTTTCTAAACTTCCTTCTAAGTAATTTCACGTCGAGGTGGATCCAATTTTCAACGTTTTAAAACGTTTCTGAATATAACAATAAAGGAATTAATGTTTAAATAAATAAAAATGTGTGGATTTCTCACTTGAACCTGGATGAATACCACAGACATACGAGTTCAAACTATGAAAGAAGATACCGATAAAATGACGTTTCGCAATTGCTGCAAACGTATGAAATTGAAATCCACTAAAATATATTAGATTCAGAGCTATAAATTTGTTCATAAATAAAGCAAAATAAATCTTGTTGATTGTTGATTGGTCAAATGCGACTGAATGGTTTCAGATCAAGATTGTAGACAGCCACGCATATCATGACTTGCCGCATGTCATCTGAACGCCACTGTTTCACACAGCCAACTAAACGAATGTTCTTTCCGTGCCTGGATTTCAGACACAGATGTTTAAAGATAAGAAAAACAACAAACGTGGCGTACTTCGACAATAAAAAAATACTTAGAATGAAACATTTGTGAATAAAATCCGAGTCTGAGCAGCCTCAGATGAGCGATCATCAACTTTGATCTCGAGATGAGATTGGAATAGTAAGAAAAAAATATGCTGCTAATAATTCTTTATGGTCGGTGAGGTTATGTAATTTATAGTGGACACGAGACGGTTGTCCAGTCACTGTTTTTTGAAATATTACATCGCCACTAAACGTACACAACGCTTTTTCAATATTAATATTCCGAGCGATAAGGAAGTTAGCACAAAGCAGTTTGTATTAGATATTTCCATACCCCTTCAAAATTTAAAAAAAAATGTTTTTTACATAAAAAAAGGTAGAACGTGTCGCGGGACACACGGTAGGAACTTTAGTTCCTTTTAAGCAAAAATTATGTAATACATCTGACGTTATAGATAAACAATTTGCATATTCCTCGGTGGTCGAGTAGTAAGCAAACCAGACTCTCACGCGGTGAACCCGGGTTCGATTCCCCGTGAAGAAGTTTTTTTTTATTGTTAATTTTATTTTTAAATAATTATTTTGCTTGATATTAATAACGACAACAGGTAGACGTTTGAAATATTTAGCAGAATATTCATTATTATAGATAATGGTACGGTACCCTTCATGAGGGAGTCCGACTGGCAACATCTACTTATAACAGCATCGTATATTTAAAAAGGGAAACCGTAGCATTATACAAATTGGACATTCAAGAACTGTACGTTTACCACAAATAAAATTAGTTGAAACATAAAATTGAATTGTTAAATTTTCAATTTGAAGTTATATTACAGTTTATATAAATTTTTATTTTATAGATTTTTTCTTTAGTGGGTCGTAGAAAAAATATGCTGTTCGACTCGATCCACACACTAGTTGCACAAACTACTATTTCTATCAAAATATGACCTTTTACCTTTAAAAACAACCTGCCAAATGTCAAATCAATTTATCCATCCATTTTAAAGTTATCGAATTGAAACATTCAAGTTTTCAAAATTTCAACACCCTGTATTTCGATAAGTAAATGTGCTAGACCCCTTAATCCTCATATCATTTTGTCCAATTTTACGAGAGGAATCTACATGCAAACGTTGTAATTACCCTTAACGTTCGAGATGCTTATACCATTTTTTGAGCGATCGTATTGAAACAAATTCCGAATAAAATAATTTAAATTTCTTCGAAATGAACGAAATGTCAAAAGTGACATTTATACTTCTCGATCAGTTTAAAGTAAGGGAATAACTTACCGACGTGTTAAACTTAGAAACCAGTAAATACAATCTACCGTCCTGACAACCGATACTGTAAATAAACAAAAAAGATCAATCGCGCAAAAAAAATTATGGAAATAATAGTAAAAATTTATAAATTTATCCGAACAAATTCAAGTAGATCACCAGCACTGCGAATACCAGCTTTGCATAGAATTTTAATATAATATCGGTGGTTCAGTGGTTCAGTGGTAGAATGCTTGCCTTCCACGCGGGCGGCCCGGGTTCGATTCCCGGCCGACCGAAGCATATGAATTGCTCAAACATAACCTGACGTAAAGAACTAAAGTTCAAAAAATGCTCAAAATTCTTCTAGAGAGGTTTTTTGGGACGGGGAATTGACTGCCACAGTCTGTTTTTGTATAAAATCCTTATTTCTCCTCCAAATGGAGTCATGAAATTTTCGAAAATCCACTTTTCGAAAGTAAAGATGACCATAACTCGACTAATATGATAGATAGAACGTTCTAGTTTCCACCAATCGATTCAGGGTTAAATTTTACAAATTGCAGTAGATTTTGAGTCAATAATTTTAAGCGATAAGGCATGAATCGCTCATTATAGTACGTAGTAGACTTATTTTGCTTAGCTGTGTTTTTTTAAAAAAATATTGCATTTAATATCTGTAATAAAATGACGTAACGACGTCATTAATTGTAGAAATAAACAAGTATATACTATTAGTTGTTGTGTCAAGTGAACTGCGTATTAAATAAAGAGAGGCTCAGGTCAGTAGAAAAGCAGTACAAGTACAAATTTGTTTACCAGCAATTTCAATTTAAAAGCTTGTAAGTTATTGTCGGAAACTACTTTTGTTAGACGGACACAGGAATTCAATTCATTATGGAAACAACAATGTACTGTTTCACAATTGAAACAAAACTGAAACAAAAAGTGATTTATCATTAGATGACTCATATATTTATAGTTAGACCATACCACAACACCTATCTTTGAAGGATCGGCCATGTTGTTTCGGAGAACAACCGTCAGTTGGAGTTGAAGCTTGTGTGTTTTGACACATGGCACAGTCAGTAAAAATTGTCTCTGAATAGTAGAGTTCACTCTAAGATCAGTGTGGCTAACAAAAGTGGTTTTTTCTGACAAGAATGACAGTTAAGGTCTACCATTGAAAACATGATTTGAAGGGTAGACCTTAACTGTCATTCTTGTCAGGAAAAAACACTTTTTGTTGGCCACACTGACCTTAGACTGAACTCCTCTATTGAATTAAATGATAAATAAAATGTAAGACGAAGGAAAAAGAGTTATGTGATTCAAGCGCAACAGATTCAGATGGACAGAGAAATGGGGTGTTCAATGGATGAAAACTAAATAGGATACGACATGTGTCCTCCAGAACAATATGACCGATCTATCAGTGATATCATTCTGGATTGGTCTATTGTTTGTGCCTCAAATATATTTCATTTTAATCTTTCCTTGGTGTCACTTGTGTATTTTAAATTGTTTTGGAGGGTTTTTCATTCGTTCTTCGTATAATTATCTAAATCATCGCTTTATTTAGGAAGTGAATCCATTTTTCACATTTTTAACAAATAACTACATACATCAGGAGATTGGTATGTAAGAAAACAATTGATTTTATAAGTTGCAGTGGCGGGTTTTGAAGGTTAAAAAGAAGCCAAAAATACTTTAATTATTAACAATAATTTTGAAGACAGTGTTATTAAAAAATAATTCAAACATTAAATTACATTTTCAACCTTATTTGACCTCTAATTATCAACAAATTTTACACAAACCACTTATTATAACCTTACATTTTTGAACAATCATTTAAAATAAAACTTAAAAATAACGACGTAACTTAGCATGGAATCATGTTGGCAGTAATGGATCAAAATGAATTATCTGTTTTTTGTAATTAGAATGATTTACTTTAAGAATTTTGTAAATATTATGGTAAGAAAATTAAGTTAGGAAACGGAAACAAATAATAATCCAAATAACAGCAGCTACGAAAAGAATGTGATCAATATCAATATCAATTTTGAGGTTAGCTGTCAAAAAGTAGGGAAGTAACTCTGCAAAATCCAATAAATGACAATTGCTATAGGCCCGTTGACCTGTCAATGCGTTCCGTGGTAGGTGACATGTTTTTGTCATTATAAATATTTTGATCTGTACTAATTTGTATATGTTACGGTAAATGTACACTCCTGGAGTGTAAAATATGTACATTTCCCAAAAAGTTAGGTATATGTGAACTGAATTTATTGTATATTATGTACATTTCCCGACAAATGTGTACTCTTGGCTTCACTTTTTGGTAAATGTATACTCTTACCTTCATGTTTCAAGAAAAGTTGGAATAAAAGGGTAGAACGTGTCGCGGGACACACGGTAGGAACTTTAGTTCCTTTTAAGCAAAAATTATGTAATACATCTGACGTTATAGATAAACAATTTGCATATTCCTCGGTGGTCGAGTAGTAAGGAAACCAGACTCTCACGCGGTGGACCCGGGTTCGATTCCCCGTGAAGAAGTTTTTTTTTTATTGTTAATTTTATTTTTAAATAATGATTTTGCTTGATATTAATAACGACAACAGGTAGACGTTTGAAATATTTAGCAGAATATTCATTATTATAGATAATGGTACAGTACCCTTCATGAGGGAGTCCGACTGGCAACATCTACTTATAACAGCATCGTATATTTAAAAAGGGAAACCGTAGCATTATACAAATTGGTCATTCAAGAACTGTACGTTTACCACACAAAAATTAGTGGAAACATAAAATTGAATTGTTAAATTTTCAATTTGAAGTTATTATACAGTTTATAGAAATTTTTATTTTCTAGATTTTTTCTTAAGTGGGTCGTAGAAAAAATATGCTATTCGACTCGTGTGGATTGTCCATATCGCACTTGAACGTCCTCGTGTGATATGGCCATCATATCCACACTAGTTGCACAATCTACTATTTCTATCAAAATATGCCCTTTTACATTTAAAAACAAGCTGCCAAATGTCAAATCAATTTATCCATCCATTTTAAAGTTATCGAATTAAAACATTCAAGTTTTCAAAATTTCAACACAATGTATTTCGAAAAGTAAATGTGCTGGACCCCTTAATCCTCATATCATTTTGTCCAATTTTACGAGAGGAATCTACATGCAAACGCTGTAATTACCCTTAACGTTCGAGATGCTTATACCATTTTTTGCGCGATCGTATTGAAATAAATTCCGAATCAAATAATTTAAATTTCTTCGAAATGAACGAAAAGTCAAACGTGACATTTATAATTCTCGATCAGCTTAATAGTTATTTATGTAACAAGGGTATAAATAGATGTTTATGCCCTGAGGGCGACGTCTTACGAAGACGAGGGCCTGTGGCCCGAGGGTTTGTAAGTCGCCCGAGGGTATACACATCTGTTTATGCCTGCGGTACATACGAACTTTTATGTCATACTAGTTCGTTATTGCAATCCAATCTCAATACAAATCAGTGTTTTAAAAAATCCGGTTTAAATTAATAGGTGAATGTTGACAAACGTAAATGTCATAATATCACAATAAATTTTATATGTGTCAAAGTTAGAAGTCAAAATGGACGAAGATTTTGGAATTTCTGACAAAATTATTGAAAAAGCATAGAAAGCAACTGTGAATCTGTTGCAAAAAAGTCTAAAGAAACTTACGACATGGTTATTAAATAAGTTGAACAAAAAATTATTTCTCTTTATGCTCGCGCGGGCCATAAAGTACGACATTAGATAGTTGGTAACTAAGCAATAACACAATAATGAACTAGTTTGACATGAAATATATTTTGCACTTTTCGACGTCTGAACGGTAAGTAAATCACTTACCGACGTGTTAAACTTAGAAACCAGTAAACACAACCTACCGTTCTGACAACCGATGCTGTAAATAAACAAAAAAGATCAATCGCGCAAAAAAAAACTATGGAAATAATAGTAAAAATGTATCCGAACAAATTCAAGTAGATCACCAGCACTGCGAATACCAGCTTTGCATAGAATTTTAATATAGCATCGGTGGTTCAGTGGTAGAATGCTCGCCTTCCACGCGGGCGGCCCGGGTTCGATTCCCGGCCGAAGCATATGAATCGCTGCTTCGTAAACGAGAGAGAGACTCAGGAGAGAGCATACGCACGCAAGCAAGGCACATAACGAAGCAACGTAACATAACGTAACGTAACGTATCGTAACGGTCCGATCTTTTGCGTCGCGACCCCCGGTCGCTCAAACATAACCTGACGTAAAGAACTAAAGTTCCAAAATAAATTAAAAATGTTGCAGTAAAAAATATTTATAGTAAATATATTTCTTTCTCTAATTGTTTTTCAAGTTTGATTTCGAACGAGAAGTGTTAATCGCACTGCTTTAGTGATAAATGCATTGTAATGCACACTCTAGGTTATTCAAGAATGGGAGGGGAAGCGAATCATTGGATTAGCCATTTCCCTTCTTGAATCACCTGATGTGCGTGTTACAAAGTATTGTATATTTTTCAAAAATGGGAAGGGTGAATGCATTCAATACTTTGCAACGCGCATATCAAGTTAATCAAAAAGGGGAAGGGTAATTTCAATGATTATATTCCCTTCCTCTTCTTGTACATTTACCGGAAAATGTGTATACATTTGCTGCAATATCTACTTTTACCGTAAATTCTCTTTTGAATAGTTGGTACGTCGCTGCTTTTTAGCTTTTATTATTAATATCAAATGTCCCTAACCTTTCTACAAAGTTATTTTAACGCTAATAAAAAAACTACATAGATATGATTGATGAAAAATGATGTAATTACTACTGTTCACAGATGTTCCGAACTATGAGTCACCAAACAACATAAAATTACCTAATTATGTAAATAATCAAACATTGTAGATGTGTTAATATAAAGTAAATATCGTTTTGTTTCTATTTTTAAAGAATTTTCTTAGTTAATAGATGGGTACCTACTTGGACACGTTCACTGACAAATTGTAATACCTCGCGCAGGTATGTATAGTTGATACATTCGAACAATGATTATTTAAAAACCCGCTTTTTCGAATTATTTAAATTGGGAGCCATGTTTTTACTCTACAAATAATCTTATTTCAATATTTGTAATGCGCAGTAAGCGCCAGTGTAAGAAGATATCTTATTGGTTTTGTCTCATGACCGCTTTGTTTACTTTGAAAAAAAATTTCTTATGTTTTTCGTTCTTTTTCCGATTCTTTGTTTGTTTACCACAAGAAGAATCAATGCTTTTAAAATCACCGCGGAATATTAGGTTATGTGTCAATATTGTATTTTGTAGAAGAAAGTACACTAAGAACTTATCAACGTCTAATCAAAGATCCTAAAATATTGGCGATGGCTCATTTGATTCGGAATGAAGTCTAGAAAAATAACCCAGTAAGATTAGCCTAAAAAAGGGAAAAAAATCTTCTAGCAATTTTATTTCGGAATTCATTGGGGGAGGTCACACTGGCAGACGAGTAATTCAATAAACAAAAATGTACCCTCAAATTCAAGATGTAGTGGAAAATGGTATATTATACACCAAGGTGGTGAAGACTATTATTATTGACCGAGCACCAAGATTATTTCGCGAGACGCTTTGCCCCGAGCGGATTAAAGTGCGAGGTTTATGAATGACTTCAACACCATGGGTGTGTTCATAAACTTACTCCAGAGTTCCTTCTAGGGTTATGTCAGAGTTTAATCACGTGGGCCATGTAGATGAACTCGAACTATGGGAGTAAACGCGTTTAAAATCTTACTCCAATCTCCAATGTCAAGTGTCGATCAATGTCGCTGTGTGTGCCATGGCCATGGATGGCATAACCAAACTTTTTTTAGTTTGTTGTTTGTGGTTATAAACAAAGAAAATTATTTTGCTTGTTTCTGTTTTATCTGAATAATATTTTTAGGAATAGGATGGAAAACAAAGCCATCGTTGCTATGCATGCATGGAATTACATGTTGGAGTTGTTTGATGTTAGTTGGTATTCATTATTTTATAAATTTAATTTTAATATTTCTTTACTGTAAACAAGAGAAGTAATAATAAAAAAATGGACCATGGATTATTTACCCAAAACACAAAACAAACAACAATATTTTACAACAAAATAGGTATTTACTACTTGTCATTTGTCAGAGTTAAAACCAACTCTCCTCGGATAGCAGAGTCGGAAGAGTTAACTCGGGAGTGGTATTTATTAAGTTTTTGAACGCAAAAGAGTTAACTCTAGATGACCAGCCCGTCATCTAGAGTAGGTAAATGAACGAAATAGACTTAACTCTCAACTCGCGAGTAAGTTTATGAACGCACCCCATGGTGTATATACAATTTTTTCCACTACTAGCCAAATTTAAGACAAAAATTAAAAATAATTCACAAGCGCACCACGAGAAGCGTTTACTCCGTCGT
Source organism: Galerucella pusilla (assembly GCA_910591695.1). NCBI lineage: Eukaryota > Metazoa > Arthropoda > Insecta > Coleoptera > Chrysomelidae > Galerucella > Galerucella pusilla. Next base: position 5,975 of record CAJUYI010003810.1, on the reverse strand, counting down.
CTGACTGACAAGTACCTACACTGTCAGTTTTCGATATACACATAGATTCAAAAGTTTTGCATCACCCTAAATCTCCGAAAAAAAAATGTGTTCATTATAAATGGATCAGAGATGAATCAAATAATTAGTTTCAATAAAAAAACGTGTATATTGGTCAAAAATTTTATTATCCAATAATAAACTTGCTTTAAACATAAAAAGTATTCTTAGAAATTGAATAAATTAAATACAAATTGATCATTTTTAAAGAAAAGGTTAAGTGAGAACCTGCATGAGAGCTTTTAATAAAGAGTATTTCCACCTCTAGAATTTATGCAAGCTTGAAGTCACCTGCCCATGCTGTTTACCAAATTATTGATATTCTGTTGAGGAATATTTCTCCATTCTTCTTGGGTCGCATGAACAAGCTCTTGTACACTCCTGGGTGGATTTCTGCGTGCTGCCACTGCCCTGGCAAGCATGTCCCAAGCATGTTCTATGGGATTCATGTCAGGAGATAGGGCAGGACTGTTCAAACGATTGATCCCTTCAGTTTCAAGATACTCATTTACAGCTCTGGTCCAATGAGGTCGGGCATTATCGTCCATAAAAACGAAGGAATTGCCAACAGCTGCGCGCCATAGTCTCACGTGAGGATGTAAAATCTCTCTGAGATACCTAACACCATCGTTCCCTCCACATGAATTAATTCTGTGCGATCATTTAACACGATATCAGCCCAAAACATAGCACTTCCTCCTCTGAAGGGCGGCACGGGGCGAGCATGGGCAAACTGAGCAGCTCTCGTTGGATCCGGCCACACACGTATTCGATGGCTACCTTGTACCAAACAAATCCCTGTCTCGGAAAAAAACACCGAATTCCAAAATTCTTCAGGCAAGGCCGCGTGTTCTTGAGCCCACTGTAGTCGGCGAACTCTGTGCTCAGGTTGTAGTCTGGGCACTCTTATTATACGGCGACACCTCAAACCTGTCGCAAGTATTCGTCTTCGTAATGTCGAGATCGATACTTGAACTCCCAACGCATGTCTCATATCTCTTTGGATTGCTGGTATTGCCATGGTCAGGTTTCTTCGGATAGTTAAGTGGATATAGCGGTTCTGCCGCTGATTAGTAACACGCCTTCTACCGCTTCTAGGTCTATCACGAAGAGAATTGGTCTGGAGATACCGGTTCCATACACGAGACACATCACTTTGCCAAACGCCAACTCTGTTTGCCACCGACCTTTGAGAATGACCTTCTTCAACTAAAGCCACTATTCTTGCACGGTCAATCTCACTTATGACTTGACGATTCATGTTTGCACTTAAAATCGTAAAAATCAAATGCCTTGAATGTTAAAATGATCGCACTAAAAATGTTATCTTACAAAAAAAACTGTAAACATCTGTATATTGTAAAAAATATGGAACATATTGAAATGATAAACATTGATAAACAAGCCAACAAAAAATTGTTAGCGCAAAAAAATTCCTTCGCATCCGAAGAAGGTGATGCAAAACTTTTGAATCTATGTGTATTATGAACGTACTCTTTATGTCATCAGTCATTTTTGGTTGAGCGCGAATTTTAAGCTAATGGCATTTTTATTCAAATAATTTTATAATGGTAGGTAATTTCAAGCAGCAAATATGTTAAAGACAGTCTTCGGGGTATACAAAATTATGTTGCACAAGTTTTTGTCGAACTACTATCCCTGAATTTTCAAAATATTTGAATTTGTCCATTATTGACTTAGGTTAATAATAGAAAAATATTAACCACTAATAGAGAAATTTACCATTTATAGGTGACCTGTATCGATAGGTTATCTGTGATCTGTGTCGATAGGTTATCTATGATCTGTGTCCTGTGGTAAAATCGTCAAAGTCAAACTGCAAACACATGAACCAAGCAAAGCCAATAAACAACGAAGGAAATTCAAAACAGATGCTCGGATCATAGATATTTGCGAAAGTACGACGTCACTCTCTTCTGATTGGTCTTTGAGATAAGATGGCGGATTTTGTGTTTATATTTTTACTGAAATAAATGCAATCACACATGTAAAATAAAAATAAGTGATTTCTTCAGAATCTCTGTATCGTTTATTAATATTTTAGTGATTCTTAGTGACTGTCATCATGCCTATTGCCTAGCTTGTTGAAAAATTAACTTCAAGAAATAGCAATGAATTATTTGAAGTGTTCATATTCCTTTCAAATTTTTATATTAAAAATTAATAATAAAAAAAAATTATTTTACGTGACCTGCTAGCTTCTGACCAAGCGTTGAACTTTTTTATTGGAAATTTCCTCCTCTAAGGATCATCTTTTTTCAAAGTTCCTTAAATATCAATAGTTTTGGAGTTATTAACAAAAAACTAAATGCTCTTTTTTTAATCTCAATTTGTTGATACCAATTTCAATTTTTTATATGCTAATACATACTTTCTAGACGTCAATAAAAAATTTAATATTTTTAGGAACTTTATCAGGAATTAATACATTTTGGAACTTGTTGACTGGTTTAAAAAAATTTAACTTAATTGTTTAGTCCAATTTGGATTTTTTTATAATTTTCTGATAAAATGGTACTCTAGTGGCGTATATCAAGCAAGACAAGGCACCCGAAGCACTCGATATTTTGCAACCCTTCAGGAGGTCGAAAACGGCAACCTTTTGGATTGGAACTGTTTCAATCAATCACGAGAATAAGTAATAGCACAAAGTGTATTAGATCAATATACAGTGTGTCTTATTAAGCGTGCTAAGAAAATAAATAATTTTATTCTCTCGGTAGAATGCAATTTTAAGTTTTCGTGTTTTCGATCGATAATTTGTCATGATGTGCTTGATGCTTGCCGGCTCTGACGGAAATTAAAAATAATTGTAATAAAATATGATATCGCCCACGTTACATTTGTTAGGACTAATTTATTTGTGGTCACGACCGTTGGTGATGGTTATTCATATTTTATTCACGAATATGCACATATCAGAATCTTTACACAGGTATAAGGCGATATCTTAATCATTTAATTCGCCTGCGCCTCTCTAAGTTTTTAGGACTACCGGGGAACGTCGAATTGTTATATAAGTCGAATTGTTATATAATGTTAAAATTACATTTTAAGATCGTTTCTTTAATTTTTGACCACTCTGTAATAATTTTTCTATTATGACGATTGAACAGGAACAGAAAAACAACCTGTAAGCTATGTAGTAATTTATGAAATCAGCTGCTCAATGAAATTTTGGAAAAATATATATTAAAAAAAATTACCGATTTTGCAAAGAATCTTTAGTAAGTACTCATCTCTATTTATATCGTAAATTTACAGAGAATAATCCAAAAGAATATTGAATTGGCAGTTATTTCTATAAAACACAATTTAAATGTGTCACACTATACAGGAAACTATTTAAAATGATATTTTCTTTTTTTTTCAAAAAGATAGTTAACTGTTTAACCGGGCAGAGATGTAACAGATTTTTCCTACGACCACATAGGAAAGTGACATATATCGCACTGACTAGTTCTATGGAAAGTGACCTTTATTCATACGCGTACGGAAAAAAATCTTATCCGTACGTGTGCGGATAAAAAAGCTGTCAAATTGAATGTTGAAATGCTAGTCTTTTTACTCCGCAAATTAATATGTATATGTGAAATGCTTATTTCCTAAGTTGATTTGTCCATATAATAATATAATATAATCTATTTATTTCATTTAAAATTAAAAAAAAAAAATACCGAGCCCGGACTCGAACCACCCTACTGCTTGTCAAAAATCGAGCCCACGGATGCCTAGACCGCTCGGCCATCCCACTGTTCTAGCTTATGGTTCTTGTCCAAGATACTAATAAGCGCTAAGGAAATATACACAACAGTTTATTTATTCTCCAAAATAAAATGTGTTTATATCGACATTTATTGGACTTTTATGTTATTAAAACAATAAATATCCGTTTTCAATTATTTGAACAATGAATCCTTAAAATAGCTAGTTAATACTTTCAATCTCCTACAGGTAGGCAACAAGTTAAATATTAATTCTAACTTTTTTATAAAGGTACTTTTTTCCATTGCATAAAAATCACAATTTTCTGGGCCAATTTCAAAGGTAAGTAATCAAAACCATATAAAGTATTTACAAATACACATATGTAAAACCTCTCACATCTACATAAAAAAGCAAGATTATACATGCCTAATTTGGTAAAAGTATATCGCGTGGTCGTAGGAAAAATAGTGTACATAACTTGTGCGAAAGTGATTTTTCACACTCGTGGGATTGTCTCACTCGGCTGCGCTCGTGAGACAATACTTCCCACTCGTGTGAAAAATGTCACTTTCCGCACACGTTACGTAATATACTATACTGCCGCGTCTAGCATTTCATTACCGATGCCAATGCAGTAAATTTCATTCTTTGTCGTGTGAAACATATAATTTTTTCTCCGATTGTTTGTACAGTGTTAAGAAAAATCAAATTGAAATGAAAATTTTTTTTATAATGGATATAACACAATTTTTATTTTTCTGAATTGTTTAGTTGAAAATCAGAGCAAGATTTAAAAAAAATGATTTCTACAATCGATAAATCTCACTAAAACTAACGTTTAATGTAAATCGGCGAAATATTGCTTGATTTTCTTTATAGTATTGCTCTAAAATTATTATATATATTATTATACAGAGGGTGTCCCGTTATCAAAAATCTAAACTAACTAATTATTAGACGTATTTGTATATTAAACAAAACCCGCTACGTCTATAAATTTTATCATAAATACCTAAAAATTGCCCGAAATCGCCAATAATTAAACAAAATCGGTAAATAATGTGGATTGTTTTCTATTCTGTCAGTTGTTGATGTGTTGACGGTTTATACTGAAAAAGTGAAATCTTTGTCAAACACTCTTTCCTTGTCGACATAACAATGAAATATTTAACTGAGACTCACCGAATTGAGATTTTAATGATGATCGGGTACGGGGATAACTGCAGAAGTCAAGTTGAAGTGGCAAACATATTTAATCACAGGTATCCCGAATTGCCTAATATTTCACAAAGTACTGTGTCTAAAATTCATGCACAATTCAGAGAACTTGGACATGTCAAACCATTAAAAATAAAACCACACTTCGTTGAAGATGATGTGAAAGTGGATATTTTGTTAAGTGTCGAAGAGAATCCAACTTCAAGTACACGTCAAATTGCCCGTGAAAATAATGTTAGTCATACAACTGTTCTAAGATGTCTCCATTAAGAAAAACTTCATCCCTACAAATTAACTTTTGTGCAGGAGTTATCAGAAGACGATCCAGATCGTAGAATGGATTTCTGCGAAAGATTGATGAATAAGCTGAACAAAAATGAGATAGCTCTTGGTACCATTCTTTTTTCTGACTTGAATGGAGAGGTAAACCGACAGAACTGTAAATATTGGTCAGCAGAGAATCCTAATTGGATGCGTGAGACACATACTCAGTACCCTCAAAAGATGAAAGTTTCGGCCGGTATCATAGGCGACCATATTATTGGTCCTATATTTATAGAGGGAAATTTGACATTTGACATTTAACATTTCATGCGTTGGCAAACTTATATCCCAACGCAATAGATCCTTAGCTTACCGAATGAAAATGTTTGGTTCCAGCAAGGCGGGGCAACACCTCCCATTATGCTTTAATGGTAAGAACTTATTTAGATGAAATCTTCCCCAATAAATGCATTGGACGAAGAGGTACTATTGAGTGGCCAACTAAATCGTCAGACCTTACGTCGTTAGATTTTTTTCTGTCAAGAACAAAGTACCTATATGCAATAAACCAACTAGCATTGTAGACCTCAAAGGCAGGATAACTACAGAAATACGGAATATTTCACCTTAAACTTTAAACAAAGTTGAGGAGGAGTTCTATAGGAGACTTTGCTAATTCCAACAACTAGGTGAAGAACATTTTGAGCATTTATTTTAATGTATTA
>CAJUYI010003809.1:7708-21259 GCA_910591695.1 Galerucella pusilla | reverse complement strand
AACTATATAACCCGGTAGATACTTACTCACTAACTCCAGCAGTAGCTTACTCACTAACTCAGCAGACACTCACATGTAACTACTGGATAAGTATATTCTGTAATATGGTTTTAAATGAAACTAAATGTTTTTAAATGACTCCACAATATATTTGTAAAAATCTGTAAATTGCAAGTAAATTGACAATTGTTTCGATATAAATATCATCGTCAGAATGACAGAAGTTTCATTTAAAACCATATTATGAGTAGATTCCACGAAGTGAGGGTTTATACAGTTAACTATATTCTGTAAGTTCATTGTGGCATTACTTATTCTTTTGGGATAAGTATATTTATTGTATGCTTTTTATGTTTAGTTCTGTAGAAGTTTAGAAATAGGAGTAATATAATTTTGTAGGTAGGTATAGCTCTTTTATATGTATTCATACATTTACACTTAGTCACTCTTAGTCAGTATACCGTTTCTATTTATTACCTGTGTTATTGTTTTGTAGAGGTATATTGTAATTAGTATATATTGTATTGACCATTAAAGAAATTGTAAAATCTGTTGGGAAATATATGTTATTATTTTTATTATTGTGGAATGGTTTCACTTTGTATGTTTTTCATCTTTTTCACTTAGGTACTTAATGTTGAGATTTAAATTTTCTAGAATTGATTTGTTAGTTTCATATAAATGTACTTGTCAATAAAATTGTGAAGACTCAAATTGGATTGTTTTATACTTACATACACTCATTCTACTATTTTAGAAAGTATTTTCAAAATGTTGCTGTTATAAATAATTTTAGTTAATCTGGAATATAAACTTTGTTGATTAAATAATGAGGTTTTTTTCTAGTATCTAATTTTGCAGAATGTCGGAGCTCTTCGATGGATTCTTCCCCTTCTAAGCAACTACCTACATCACATTATACATAAACCTGGATGAATTTTTTTAAATGTTTTCTTAGATTACTCTCGTCGCACAACGAACCAATCCATATTTTCACGCACTTTGTACTTTTTTATATATATTTATCTATTTATAAATTAAACTTAAAAATAAAAAGGCTAGCGGCCTAGGGGGTTGTCTCTGCTCAAGGCTCAAGGATGTTAAATTCTAACATCCTTGGTCTCTGCTAGCGGGTAACTGTCAGTTTATGACGCTAACCTCGAAATTCAAAGTTACAAAACGCGGCAAACAAATCATATAATGCGCATGCCGAACTGTGGGCTACAGTTTTTACGAATAGATTCCTCGACAAAATGTATATTTCTCAGCTGATTAACGTCTGGTTTTAAAGGACCATTTTAGACAGTGAGATTTCACGATTTGAGAAAATAAAATTATATTATATCTATGGCCAGCCACCAACTGACAACTGCCCTTGACTTGACACTAATGACAGCACAAACTAATGACAGTGAGATGACAATCGCCCTGAGGAGGGAGTGAGGATAAACGTTTAGATTTTAGATTTGCTATGCATTGAATTGATTTATTGATCAATTTTGTTATTAACAGCCAAATATAGCTTTTAAAATACCTAATCAATTAAAACAATGTCGAAGAAAGCACCAATTCAACCTTATATAAACTCAAACAGGATGAAATAACTACATTATATTATTTCTCTATGGCAAAGAGCGCTTGCTTCTTGCTTAATATCAAATTATTATAAGGTTACGCCACAGCACACCTTGGTTAGGCATAGGCTTACCAAAAAGAAACTTGAAGCAACAATATTCTTAACAAAATCCAATCTTATTTAGTGGAAGTTGTATTATAAATATATAAATGCCTGAAAACAATCTGCAGTTTAAAGGAGGAAATCCTGGAGCCGTACAATATGGAAACTTTATTAATTATTATCAATTTCACTCGCCAGATGAACGTATTAAATTATTACCAAAACATATCTGGGATCGAACTAATCCTTATGTTGCTTTAGATATTGGTTGTAATGCTGGGGTATGTATAACATAAATTTCTTAACATTCATTGTTTTTTTGTATAAAAAAAATTCATTTTACGTTGTTTTCCAGAATTTAACATTGTCCTTGAAGGACTTTTTGAAAGAACACTCTTCACATGACCCATCAATATTAGCTGTTGATATCGACCCATTGTTAATTAACAGAGCTAAAGAACACCTATCTTATGGTATTACATTTCAATGTTTAGATATTATGAATGAACCTGATAGAAACCAAATTATCAATGACTATTTAATACAACAGAATGTTAAACAGTTCAAAGTGGCATTTTGTTTTTCAACTACAATGTGGATACATTTAAATTATGGTGACACAGGACTTCAGAACTTTTTGAAATATATTTGTAGTATCGCTGAGATAGTAGTTGTTGAACCACAACCATGGAAATGTTATAAAACTGCAGTAAAAAGAATGAAACAGGAAGATTATGAATTTCCTCAGTATTCAACATTAAAATTTAGGGAAACTATTGAAAGTGATATCGAGCATTTGTTAGTTAATGATTGTGATATGGAAAAGTTGACAGAAAGTGAAAGAACTACTTGGGAAAGAAAATTGTTGATATTTAAACACAGGTTTTGAAATATAATTTGAAATTGTGTTTGTTTTGTTTGATAAGGTTTGTTGGTTGTTTCCGTTTTATTTGTTCAAAGATAAATTATTGTTTCTCCAGACTTTGCCTATTATGCTTATATTTCATTCTGTGCTTTTTTTCTAGCTCTAAAGCTATTTTCATCAGCTTGTAAAATACTCAATATCTATTATTACGTCCTGATGTATTGGTAGTCACCTCCATTTATTTACTAATTTGACATATGTCAAAAATCATCCAAAATTTAAAATGGGTTAATTCTGTAGAATTTTAAAACTTGTAGCAAAAAATTAACTATTACTGCAAACTCTTAGGAAGCTGTAGAGTATATCTCAAATATTAGCATTGACAATGATATTAGCAAACGTTTAATTGTGTTTGTAGTCACTGTGATTTTTTCACTATTTGACAAACGTCAAACATCCAAAATTTAAACTTAACCTTAAAACTGGAATAAAAATATTCTGAAAAGCAACTACATATATTAATAATAACCATTGCACATAATTGAGTATGGCTCAAAATATGAACGATAATGGTGAAACTGATATCCAAACTTTAGCTTCGATGTTCAAGGAAGGTTTGGCTAACTATAATTCAATCATAAGTAGTGATCAACCAACCAACAGCAATGAACTGCAGGTATGTATACAAATCTTCTAATTTTTTGTTTCTGGTTAATATTGCTTTATTCACTTAACAGTACCATTGCTTTTTTATTTTAAGTTTCCCAATGAGTTAATTTAAGATGGAAAATTTTCCAACACAACATGTTATTATGAGTAAACTTGATACTTTTAAAGATAACATTTTTTATACATTGATGCTGTATACATAATTTTAGAGTAAATTAATTACATGAATGTCTTTTAATAACAATTTGCAACTACTACTCAACTGACGCTTATTGAAAATATCTTCAATTTTAGACAACAATAAAAAAAACAATGAAAACCTTTGAACAAGCAACTAGGCTAGTATCTTTATCCAGTATATTTAGCACAAATGAAGGAATCGAAGAAATACCTACCAGTGATTTACAGTATTTTCTCTTACCAGCATTTTTAGGATCACTTTCATTAAAATTAACTTCAGGAGAAAGAAAAGATGTGGTAGATGTAGCTGAAATTTACTTTAAGGATTTTTTAAAGAGATGTAATGAATATGGTATGAGCAATTATCAATTCAAAGTCAAAAATGAAGAGTTGGAAAAACAGGAAAAAACTGAATTTGAGAAACTAGAATATTCTGTTAATACCAGAGCAAATAAAATTCAGAGGTATGTGATACACTTATTAGTTACAGCATGAAGTTTACATTTTGTTTATATGACAGGTTCAAAGAACAAAAAGAACTGAAATCCAAATTGGAAGATATGAAGAAAAACATGGAAAATGAACATGTTGATGAAGAAATAAAAAGAAAATACTTCTTAACCATGATAAGATTGTTCATCTATGAAGCAATAGATGAATTAAACAGTATCGATATGGAAAAACCAATCTTAGAACACATGGCTAATATGAAAAATGAGGAAAAACCCCAATCTAAAAGACCTCCTCCTCCACCTCTCAGACCCATCATAATAACAAAAGATGAAGTACAAAAAGCTGTATTTGGAGCTGGATATCCATCTTTACCAATAATGACTGTAAGTTTTATTAGATATTGATGTTTAAATAATATACAGTGTGTCAACTAATTTTAGGTAGAAGAATTTTACCACAAACGTGTAGAAGACGGAATTTTTCCTGATCCAAATAAACCGAAAATTGGTCCAATGTCAATACAAGATGCCGCTGCTGCTGGCGTATCTGTGAATCAAGAGGAAAAAGAGCAGGAAGAAACTGAAAAATTGGTTGAAGAAGATGATGATGAACACATTGCAAGAATGAGGAGCAAAGATGAATTTAAAGATGAACACAGAAGAGGTTGGGGCAACAGGATGAATAGAAGTTAAAGTAAATTAGGTATATATTTATTAGTTTTTTTTAAGAAATTGTTGTAAGACATGTTTAATTAGTTCTGAGTTTATGTAAAAGGCTAAAAATATTTCAGTTTTTCTCCTAGTAATCGTTAACTCACACATTTCAAACTAATCGTGCATACTTTCATGTTTTTCCAAAATTAATTATAACTTTTCTTACCTTTTTTAACTTTCCTGTATCCCTGTTAATACTTTTTCTGACAATTATTAGCTTCACCTCCTTTTTTGCTTTTTATTTATTGAAATTAAGGTTTTTCCAAAATATAGTTGTATTGTTTGGGAAAAATTGAATTCGAAATAATGTAAGACTTGTCTATATTTTTATTTAATAAATAATAAATATAATACAATCTAATTACTGCTAGTAATACTCGATAAGGAGCAACAATAACATATATTGCACAATTTAAATAAATATAATTTTTTTTAGATGAACATTGTACGTTTCAGTTCAAAGTGAACACACTTTTCGATACACGAAACATTTCAAGTGTGTTCGCTTTTACTTTACATGATATTACGAAAAAAAAAACAATATTTTTTGACTTATACTATTGGGTAGGTACACCAATCATTTTTTTTGAGTTTTGATATACAGGAGGAAACAATTACATTAACAAAAATAAGATAAAATAAATCACAGTCAAAAGTATGTTTTACATTACCTATAAAAATATTTTGGAATGTTAAATATATGCTCATGGGAAGATATTTTAAGTGAAAAAAAATTGAAATTTACCATTTTTCTTGAGGTTAAACCAAAAACTTACTGGTGATATTTACGAGAAAAGTTATTTTGAAAAATCTTTAAGAAATTAAAGAAATGGATCCATTTGTGGTCACTAGACGGTGGTCAACTTAAGGAGTTTATTTTTGTAGTTTTGAAAACTGTGAAGAGACAAACAAACTACTTAGAAAGTGATTCGCTTAGTGTGACAAATGAACTACCAGCAGAACTTTATGTCTGTAGACTGTTGAAATCTGTAGGAAATTTGCATTTTAACTTACTAGTTACAATTCAACTCCCAACTGTCTAAAAATTGATCCTAATTATTACGCAACTGACATTACAATGAAGACTAGACTGATTAATTAAGGCACTAGTGGGAATTGTGTTGAAAGTTTTGTAGAAAAAAATCAAAAGATTTGAATTATTTGTAATGAACATCTTCTCATGAGCAATTTCTTATTCGTGAATTATAACAAAAATGCAGTAATTTTTTGACCCTCTTCAGCACTGTTTAGATATGCTTTTAGCACTCAAAATCAAATATCTATTTTCGACTTTTTCTTGAAAAATAAAACCTTTAAAAAGTCTGTAAACCGTAGGGGACAAATGAACTACTAGAATACAGTGAAGAAATTACATTACAACACATAGTGGAGAAATTACATTTGACCTCATGAGGATTTGTTTATTTCTGTACAGTTTTAAAAGCAGTAGGGGACAAATGAACTACTAGAAGGCAGTGAAGAAATTACATTACAACTGCTTAAGGGGTAGTGGAGAAACTACATTCAACTTCATGAGGATTTGTTTATTTCTGAAGATTTTTATAGTTTGATAGTTTGTAGGGACAAATGAACTACTAAAAGGTTATCCTCTTAAGGAATTGTTTATTTCTGTACATTTTTAAAAGCTGTAGTGGACAAATGAACTAGTAGAAGGCGGTAAAGAAATTACATTACACCTTCTTGAAGGGTAGTGGAGAAAATACATTTAACCTCATGAGGATTTGTTTATTTCTGATGATTTTTATAGTTTCTAGGGACAAATAAACTATTAAAAGGTTATCCTCTTGAGGACTTGTTTATTTCTGTACAGTTTTGAAAGCAGTAGGGGACAAATGAACTACTAGAAGGCAGTGAAGAAATTACATTTAACCTCATGAGGAATTGTTTATTTCTGAAGATTTTTATAGTTTGTAGGGACAAATGAACTACTAAAAGTTAATCCTCTTAAGGATTTGTTTATTTCTGTACAGTTTTAAAAGCAGTATGGGACAAATGAACTACTAGAAGGCAGTGAAGAAATTACATTTAACGTCATGAGGATTTGTTTATTTCTAAAGATTTTCATAGTTTCTAGGGACAAATGAACTACTAAAAGGTTATCCTCCTGAGGACTTGTTTATTTCTGTAAAGTTTTAAAAGCTGTAGGGGGCAAATGAATGAAGGCAGTGAAGAAATTACATTTAACCTCATGAGGATTTGTTTATTTCTGAAGATTTTCATAGTTTCTAGGGACAAATGAACTACTAAAAGTTAATCCTCTCAAGGATTTGTTCATTTCTGTACAGTTTTAAAAGCTGTAGGGGACAAATGAACTACTAGAAGGCGGTGAAGAAATTACATTACAACTTCTTGAAGGGTAGTGGAGAAAATACATTCAACCTCATGAGGATTTGTTTATTTCTGAAGATTTTTAAAGTTTGTAGGGGCAAATGAACTACTAAAGGGTTATCCTCTTGAGGATTTGTTTATTTCTGTACAGTTTTAAAAGCAGTAGGGGACAAATAAAATACTAGAAGATGTCGAAATTACAATTAACGTCTTTAGGACCCCCAATTGAAAAAAATTGAACTAAAACGTGCAATGTAGAATAATTGATAGTTTCCGACATTGAATGTCGTTCGTCAAAAAAATACTGCATTTTCCAACGCCAAAAATTCAATCTAAAAGTTGGAAAAAAAAATTACATAAAATTCAAGATTAAAGTATATAAATATCACGATGTGGAAGCAGGCGTTCTAGTACGACTATGGGCCCGCCTCGGTATAGAAGAAGAAGTAGAATTTAGAGCGTAACGTTGAGGTGAGGGAGGTTCTCCAGGTTGTCTCCACAACCTCGAAGCGGTTTTCTTCGAGGGCGTCGAGTCACCGGAAACTGAAAACGTAGCCGTTGATGGACGCGACCTTCTGGCGCTCGGTGACGGTGGCGATGTAAATTCAGTCACACTGAAACAAAACAAAAATTTCGTAACGTTGAAATAACAAAAAGTCAACATATTGAGGGCAGCGCGATCTAGCGATGTGTGTCGAAAGTAGATCTTGAGATTATTAGGTGAGTGAAATGTAGATGGAGCAGCTACTTTCCATATACACCGCTAGATCGCACCGCATGTATAGTTTGGCAAGTTTATCTGAAACTACGGGAAATCGGTGTAAGAGGCGAGGAAACATTGCGGTATCTGTCATAAACGTATAAATGGCGTACGGTACCTATTTTACCAAGTAAAATTGAAAATACAAAGGTTACTGACATTACCAACGCCACTGGATAAATCAATATCAGTCAATTGACGGAGTGAGAGGGAAGAACACACGCACGCGCTTGCCAATAAGAAGTCAGATTTCGATAAAAATCAGCAATTATGTCATTCGGAGGGTGTGGTGATTATGGTTTTCGTACAGCGCTGCCAGAGCTTGAAGAAGCCCGTAACAAATTTGGAAAAGTGCTCATCTTTTAATATTCATAAATTGAAAAAATAATGTTAATAGAAAAAATCCAAGGAAACAAGCACATTAAAGAATTAACGTTTAATCATATTGTTGATATTGTCAATAATAAAAAGTTCCTTTTCTAATTATTATCACTACATATTTAGCACTTTAGCTTTTCCATAGTTAAACGTGGCAATATCGAATATTTTCCTTTCACGGCTTGAGATAAACTTGCCAAAGTATATGTAAAACCATCAATTGACTAGACAGACCCATGAAAATGCAGCCTATCTTACCTGGAACTGCTGTAGAGCAGCATGAAAAATAAAAATAAAACTATTACAAGTACTGGAAAAAACGATATTTCGAACTAAGTTTAACAATTAAGGCCTCTTTTATATCATTAAATGGTAAAAAGTGGATTAACAAGTGTATATGAATTGACAATTTATAAAATATACATGAAACTTTTGAATAAAATTGTGAATAACTAACAACTTTGCTTAATTTTTAAATATAAAAACAGCATCTGCAATAGAAGTGATTCTGTATCTGTAAAGTAGGGAGGGTGAGAGTAGGCTCACAGCACTTAGACCACATTTGACCCATTGTACATCCTCCCGAAGAGTTGTCCTCCTAGGTCTTCCATCGTCCATCCTGTCCTTCCCAGGAAGGTGGACAGGTCACTAGGTGGCAGGTGTAGGCCAAGACTCACCAAACACACACTCTCTTATTGACGATAACTCCGGACACTCGCATAAGACATGTCTGTCAGCTTCATCTTCCTGTTCACACATTCTGCATAGAGGTGTGTCCACTAGCCCCATAGTATGGAGGTGTTTCCTTAGTTGACAGTGGCCAGTCAGAAATCCTACTGTTAAACGTAGGATTTTCCTGGTCATCGTCAAATATTTCTTCGGCGCCAGCTTCCCAGGGTGATCCTGGCAAGACTGCATCCTTTGATTCCATCTCAGCTCTTAAGGGATTGAGCATGGGTGTAACGTTTGACTAGTTCAGCAATAGTTGTCGAAGTCGTTAGGCCTAAAATTTTTAGTCCAGCCGCTTCCCTGGCTAGAGAATCGGCAATGCGATTACCTTTAATCTTGTCGTGCTCTTCAACCCACCTCAGGATAATATTGTTATCTGCCGAGGCGAGAAGTGATTAGCAAGTTATCAAAACGCGCGTCAGATAGTGTTAACTGTCAATGTTGGTCTAGTCGTAATGTATCTGTATTGTACTGAGCTGGTTGAGGTTAGAATGTGTCCAACCAAGTAGTCATGTCTACGTTGGCGTTAGGTAACCTTAATCATCAATTTTTTCCACTTTCTAATGTCCTCTTGGATAATAGACATGCAGTTGACAGGAGCGGGTAAACATAAAACACGGCTCCACCCACCACGTCAAATTTAGTAGTTGAGGTGCGCATGCGTCCAAGCAGCCTTTAACCTTCTATTCGATGTGACTGAATGTGAGCTGATTAGCGCAGTTGGTTTGAGCTTACAACTCAGAGGTCGTAGGTTCAAAACTCTAACCGGGTTAGGTTAGGTGCTGGGTTTTTTGTTTTTTTAGTTTTTTATTTCTTATTTTCTGATATTTCTATACATAGTTACACATTGATCAACCGGGTTTTCTTGTTTTTTTTTTAGTTTTATATTTCTGAGTTGACAACCATAAATTAGGTTAGATTTCCATGGTTATACAGTTAGGTTGGTAGTTAAATATTTAACAGCCTTATTAATAATAAACACGATAACAATAATAATAACTAATGGTTACTAAGAGTGTACTTACAGCATGCTAAGCAAATCATATTAATACTTGAATACTTAAAAACATCTAACAAACAATATGTTTTAACATGACAACAATGTAAAATACGTAAACGGCTATATTATTCACTCTTATTTCTCTTTGTAAAATCTCTTCGTGTCAGTTTGACAGAATAATCCTTCCGCTTCGCGGACAATTCATCAAACTGACACTTGACCAAAAAATGTTAGGTTAACTTAACCACGGTGTAAAACATACCCTAACTGATTACTGAGGATTTAGTATCATTCTAGTGTTGAAATAATGTTAAATGTATTTATTAATATGCTTTTCAATAATTTAGTTTTAAAGTCATGATAGAATAATCTAAATTTTATTATTAATAAGGCTGTTAATCGTTAACCTACACTTATACCCTCGACCACTTACTGTGAAACCCATGAATAGTAGAAATTATATAATGTTACTAAAATATGTCAAAAGAACATCTATTGCAGATACTGTATGTTTGAATATTCTTATAAGAATAAAAAAACAAATTTTCACAGGTTTAATAACATTTCTCTGTTGAAAAAATATCTATATTTAAATAAAAGTACTCTTGTTAACGTTTTTATATCAAAATATACCATGCACACTATTGGAACAAGAACCGAGGAATATTATTTGTCCACTATTAACATTATTATAAACATCTATAACTTCCAAGTTATCATTCAGTTGAAAAAGTATATCTTGTCGAAGATTATATCTTTGAACCAACTATACCTAGACAAATAATACTCTCTATGTGATTTTATTTTCCGCAAGATTTATCAGTTTATAACGCATTTAAACTATAGCACAAGAATACAACAAATGTAACATACAAAAAAGATTAAAACTACACAAAATTATAATGCCGAATATCACATCGACTAATACTACCTTCCCGATTCTGAAGCTGTCGTCCCAAGCGAGAAATGCGAGTACCAAAAGCAGCATAAACAAAGAAGAAAATACAAAATCAATGAAATAATTAATTATTATTTCGAGAAGAAAAGTGCTATATGCCCTAACGACCGTTGAATAGCGTTGGTGGTATGATCTACCAGATATAACCAACCCTCTTGCTGTGTAATTAGAAGAGACATCACTTGCAGGCTGGTTTTGGCGTAGGTAGATGTACCCCATCTCTAAGATGCACTGAATAAGACATTTTTGCAGAATATACAGAGCTCGGCAAAAGTCCGGGACCGGACAAATATCGAAGAAAATATAAATTTTGTGAAAAATCTTTTCGTACCACAAATTTTACTCCAACTTAAACTACAATTTGGAAATATTTTGAAATATACAGGGTGTTCCAATAAAGTGTGGCGTATCAAGTTATATTTATTCTTATGGAACACCCTATATTTTATTGCATTTTCTGATAATCTCTAAAAATATAATACTCCTTCATAATGGTTCCCTATACCTAAATACAGAGGGTTCCGAGTTATGCTGACTTTTTTTAAAATGTGAACATTTCGAAAAAAATTAACTCATTGATATAATAAATTTTAGCAAATTTTCTCCTACATCCAAATAGTTGGACATTCGTTGAATGTATTCCATGATTGAGTACTTGATATATTTATACAGTGTGTTCAGAATTTTCAGTTACATTATTAGATCATTCAATGTGCAGTATCAGGCTTATTTTGAATGGAACACCCTGTATTTTAATTTTCAAATTATAGTTTAAGTTGGAGTTAAATTTGTGGTATAAAAAGATTCTCCTAAAAATTTATATTTTCTTCGATATTTGTCCGGTCACGGACTTTTGTCGAACTCTGTATAAGGTAACGTGTGTTAAGACTACACCTGTACACTGCAAGCGCGCCATCTTCAATTCAAATTACAAATCAAGGAGGTGCAGTACAGAAAATTTTACCTTTTGCCTGAAAATGTCTATTGATAAGTAGAAGAGATGGTGATGAAAACGTATTCTTTTTACCTGACTAAAGACCCAGCGCTACCATCAACTGGTGATCCATTTAGAAGAGACGGACCCGCCGAAATCGGTCGAATCTTGAATACAAAAAATCATTTCTTATAACCGTGAGGACTGTGGTCACAAATAAATTAATCCATTTTAAAAATACCATCGTACGCCCATGCTTTTGAGAAATTTATTAAAAAATTTCATCGTACACCCCTGGTTTAGATATTTCTACAAATTGAACCCTTTATTCAAAAAGAGTCGAACTCCGCATATGATACAGTCGATGCGCGACACGTCAAATTATTATGTCGGTGACGCGAATCCCATAAACATCACCCCAACCAAAAAACTCACCCTTTCCGTTTGGGTAGCTGCATTGCAGGTTTGACTTTCGCACGTAGTGGAAGCCGGTGCTGAATTGGCATGGTAATTTTCTTCTGCTAGTCGCAACATCTGTTGCTGTAAATTTAGTACGGTTTTTTCTCGATCTTCTAATTGTCCTTGAAGAAACAGTACCTGTCTTCGCAATTCCGCCACTTCCGACATCACCTGTTTGGAGTAATTCTGACCGACATCATCGCTAGAGCTTGCGTCGTTATCCGTACACAGACTATTGAAGATCCCATTCGTCAGGTGCTGACTTTCGAATGGGTTGTGAGTTTCTGACTGGAATTAAAGAAGTTTCTTTCAATTTATAACGTATTTTGCGATCAGCGTACGCCACTGAGTTAGTATAGCTAATAAAATATTAAAATTACAACCATGACACAAAATCAGTACCAATATGGCGGGTAACTGGATGTCAACTCAATGTTGTATACTAATAGATTATGCAACACATCTTACGCATACGAAAAAATATATTATCTACAGCCACTTACCCTCAACAATTCCTCTTCTACTGTCTGTTGAGGGACAAAATCATAAAACATGCAAAAAAAACAAAAAATAATGTGAGTGCACAAAGGAAGCAAAAAATGTAAGTATAACAAGATTTTTTCTACGATCACACCAAAATAAAATTAAACATTGCAGTTTCGTGTACCTATGTACGTAGGCAAGACTTATTACATTAATGTATTTACCAGATTTCTCATTAAATTATTACGGAAAATACTGTTGGATGCTTTAACATATTAGAAAATCAACTAAAATATTTACTTATTCCACAGTTTATATTAATATTTTATCTATAAATAAAATTAGGCGTGTGCCAAAGTTCTGCTTAAGAGCGCCAATAATGTCAAATTATGACAGCTCGCAGAAAACATCAACTTTGCGGTTAGGTTTGAGTGTGCAAAAGCCTACTTTGGGTGGTGATCGTAGGAAAAAGTTATTTTTAGTGTTAAGTCATTGAATTTATGTTAATTATATGAGAAATACATTTTTTTGTTTAAAGCAAATTAAATTGGATGAAATAACTGTAGTTTTAAACGTAATGACGATAAATTCAAGGTAGTTAACGAGAATAATTATTGATCTTCACACAGATACGTTTATGTGTAAGTGAGTTATTCAAGGTCCAAAATAAAAAAAATGTGTTCTAAACAATTCTATAAAACACCAACAAACAAAATTTCAAAAAAAAGCACATATGTTATGCCCACTAATACAAATAATCAGTTCTACCTAAAAGGAGCAATAACGGTGTATTTTAAGTCAAAAAATGTTTTTCCTCCCTTCCCTTTTTATACAGGGTGTCTCACGACGAGTTAAAACTATCTGTATATTTGGCAAAATACTTATAGTAAAATCATGAAGGAAGGAGAAAGCAGACCGCGGGAAGAAAAAATGTAGAGGATGC
>CAJUYI010003808.1:184-21265 GCA_910591695.1 Galerucella pusilla | reverse complement strand
GTAGTATCTGTATGGGAGTAATTGCAGGGTATTTCGAGACGTATTCAATCCTTTAAATCGCTCAAGTTTATTGGCCTGTTAACATAAACGCGGCCTTTCAGGTAGCCCCAGAAAAAAAATCGAATGTAAAAGATATCGCAGAATAATAATTATTCCAACGCTTTATAAAGTTTTGAGAAATATACTTTTAATGAATACGACAATATTCCAGGAAACTGTAATAATACTTCAAATCGAGTATAGTCAAGTCGGGGGATCTTGCCGGCTACTCAATTGCACCTCTTCGACCAAACCATCTTTGAGGGAAAATTGTATTTATTTATTTATTGCCTAACGT
Source organism: Galerucella pusilla (assembly GCA_910591695.1). Classification (NCBI taxonomy): domain Eukaryota; kingdom Metazoa; phylum Arthropoda; class Insecta; order Coleoptera; family Chrysomelidae; genus Galerucella; species Galerucella pusilla. The sequence goes on along the minus strand of CAJUYI010003808.1, from coordinate 20,928 downwards.
CTATTTGATAATGTGGAGGTGCGCTATCTTGTTGAAAGTATACAGTCATTTTAGCAAATAATCGACTTATTTCAGGTATAATTTCAATATATTCAGCACCTTTAAGACCGATCGAAGGGTACTTTGCCAGACTCACCCATCATCAACTTTTTCTGTACAAACCTTCTCAAACCAGTGCGGTTTGATCCCTACTGGCAATTATGTCTGTAACAGATCCGTGCAATTCTGTGAGCAGCTGTTGAATTTTTGAGCATGATTATATATATAAATTAGACAATCTGCCAGCTCCATTTTACTATTCAGATATATTATTATGAGAAGCTTAGAAATCGGCCAAGTGCGAGTCGGACCGTTATCTATAATAGAAACATACATACATACAAGTGAAGCTAATATAATTTATACAGGGTGTCCCATGACGAGTTAAATCTGTCTGTATATGGCTAAATACTTATAGTAAAATTATGAAAATTTCCACGCTTCGGTTTTCTGATACGATCTTTTTCATCAAAATATTTTTGAAAATGGCCGACTTCCGGCTCTACCAGAATTCGGTTGTAGCTTTGTTATTTTGAATGGAACACCCTGTATATGAATACATTTTTCAAATCAACGTAAAATTTAAGTAAACTTTTGTCTGAGAACTTTTTTCGAAAAATGAATACTTTTTGAATTATTGACTTTTTTGTAAGAAATTTGACCGTTGCAGACCCTTATAAATTATTTTTTAACGAGTGTTGTATCCTTTATAATAGTTCACTCTCATGTCCGCGTGCACGTGCCTATCAATCGTCAGAGTCTTGTAGTCGAGCCTTTAGTTAGCCTTGACAGGCAACACGGTCAATTGTCACTGTAACTAGCATATAGAGATAGGAATGTCGTGTATCGAATAATGTCATTACATTTTATTCTTTGTTCTATTCATGTTATAATCCGTAATATAGTAATTTTAAAAGTATGTCCAACCGAAGTCAAGTTATTCTGGCATCTCCCCGTTATTAGTTACAACAGTTACAACAACGAGGATACCCTTAAAGATATGAAAATGGTTTCTGTTCGGTTGCTTTACGCAAAGTCAGGAGTATTTGAATCTATGTTGGAAAATTTTTCATTTCATACAGTGTGTGTATGAAAGTGGTCAAAGTTTAACTTCATAAATATCAAATTTCTTAATTTTTTATGAATAAAAACACGGTTTTTCCTATTTTAATGCATTTAGGGTTAAAAAATAAGGCAAATTCATGTACTTATACTTTCCTATACCTGAATCTTACCGTTATCCAGATATTAAATGTTTTCTCTAAATTTTTAGAGATGCAGGTGTGGACTAAATTTTATTTTGACCACTAAAAAATAAAGGAGATTCTGTAAATTTTCTTTGTAGATATCTTATTATTGTCAAAAATGGTTTAGTTTGATTAACTTTTGCTTAAAATGAACCGAATAGCTTCAAATTGTTAAGTAGATATTCTTTTATTTAACAATGTGCGATTTCAATCGTGGTATATCTTGATATCACACCATGTTCTTTGACATATTTACACTATGTATTAAAAGCAAATTTACATTATCTGTACTACACCTGTCTAAAAATTTACAGCAAACATTTAATATCTGGATAACGGTAAGATGTAGGTATAGGAAAGTATACATGAATTTGCCTTATTTTTCACCCATGAATGCATTAAAATAGAAAAAATCGGGTGGTTCTATATTTTAAAAAAATGAGAAATTTGATATGTATGAAGTTAAACTATGAACAATTTTTATACACAAAAGTTTTCAGGCAGAAGTATACTAAAATGTTAAGTACATTTTAAAAATGTATTGATGTACAGGGTGTTCCATTTAAAATAACAAAGTTACAATCGACTTTCGGTAGAACCGGAAGTTGGCCATCTTTGAAAATATTTTAGTTAAAAAGATCGTATCCGAAAACCTGAACGTAGAAATTTCGAACTCGCGGTTTACTAAAAAGGCACTTTACATGGCCACGGCACCAGCTATCTGTTGTCATATTAATATCGAAGAAAAAGAAGCAAGAAACATGATTTTCAAATGTTTGTTTTGTTCTGTTCTCAGTATTTGTTTTTATAGCGGCAACAGAAATACATAATCTGTGAAAATTTCAACTATTACGGCTCATGAGATCGACACGAAGTCTCATAAGTAATAAGGTCCGTTTTTCGCCCTCTGGATACGGAACCCAGACAAAAAACGATGAACTCCTGATTCAACACGATACTTGATAAAATTTGAATTCTAATTCTAATCTGAAACTTGGGTAAAATTATTTGTTTCTTCAGCAGCGACGACTGTATTGTGATCCCACGGGCGTAGATAATAGTATATTATTAAACGAGCAATTTATGATAGCCATAATTCACGATGGGTGACGTTTGCGTCACGAGCCGCAGGCGAGGGGCGCAAGTCACCCAGCTACTTCAAATAATTTGACATATATAGAGATGGGCGATACTGTAGAAAGTATCAATACAACGTACCGTTATAAATATATTGTTTTGAAATACTTAATATTAGAAAATATCGTTATGAAAAGTATCAATACTAAAAATCACAATATTTTATAGATACGATATATGTCAGCAACAAATTTCCTGAACAAAATACACAGATTTAATAGTTTATTTCATATTGTACCCCCATCTCTAGTCGGGAATTATGAACCATAATACACTACAGTGTATTATGAACCATAATTCACGACAGTTGATATATGGGTACCATATATAGTTTGGCAAGTTTATCTGGAGCTACGCGGCGTCGGTAAGAGGCGAGGAAAAACATGGCGTATATATGTCAAACGTACAAATGACGTACGGTACCTATTTTACCAAGTAAAACTGAAATTACAAAGGTTACTGACAATAGAAACGCCACTGGATAAATCAATATCAGTCAATTGACGAAGTGAGAGGGAAGAACATACGCACGCGCTTGCCAATAAGAAGTCAGCTGGTCGATAAAAATCACCAATTATGTAATCGGTCATAATGGTTTTCGTACAACGTTGCCAGAGCTTTAAGAAGCCCATAACAAATTTGGAAAAGTGTTCTCTTTTAATATTCATGAATAATTGGAAAATAATGTTAATAGAATAAATCCAAGGAAACAAGCACATTATAAAATTAACGTTCAATCATATTTTTAATATTGTTAATAATAAAAAGACCCATTTATAATTATTATCACTACATAATCAGTACTTCAACTTTTTCATAGTTAAACGTGGCAATGTCGAATATTTTCGACTGCATTCCTTTCACGGTTTCAGATAAACTTGCCAAGGTATACCTTTAGTTAGGAGGTAAAATATTGACTTATTATTAGGTGGTCGTGGACAAATATTGTTTGTGTCTATTAGTACCTTATACTTCATCATAACGCGTTTTCGGAAACTTACTCGGGTGGAAACGATCCCTAACCTGCACGTTCGTTTACCTAACCCGAGCTGCTTACCCGTGTTCGGAAACTTCCGAGTTGTTGACTGAATGACTGACCCAGGTTCATTTTTCGTAACCCACCTCGAGAGGTAGGTCAGTGGAGACGCTATAGGCACCGCATGCGCATTACTCAAGAGTGAAGAGAAATATAACATGACCTAATTCTTTTGGTGGTAACGAAATATATTGCTTTTATCAAACATGAACAAAAGGGGCCTTGCTACATTAACGGCGTTGGCATTTGATTATTTTTTCGAAGATGATGACGAAGTTAAAGAAAATATGTATGTTTTGTTATGACGTTAGCTGTCATATCAAAAACGAAACCTATTAGTTCGTAAACTACAGTTCCTGGGTAGGTGATCGGAGTGATTCATTCCGAAAACGCCTATAGTTTATCATTTTTCCTTTTATTGTATAAACCTAATCTGAATTCGTTAATTTCAAATACATTTTTTTATGTTAGGCTGATTAGTTGGATTATAACATAAATTTCACACTAAGTGTTCCAATTGTTTCGGAGAGTCTAGATGTCTATTCATTCAATTTTCGTTATGCAACAATGTAATATTAATTTAGTGACCATACATAGTTAAATTTTTTCTTTTTGCTGGGATATGAAAAGAGGGGAAGTTCTAAACCTCAATATGACCTGATAAAAGCCCATCAAAAAGGTAGTTTACATAACACGGTCAAAGTAATTGTTTCCATTATATAGAGGAGGAGAAAAGAGGTGAAAACGGAGTAAATAGCAGAGTGCGCGTTATTAACTTTTGAAACAAATCAATACTTGGTGGTATTACGCTGTTAGATAACAATGAGATAGGGGATAGGAGACCAGCGTCTGTAGTGCTCGCAGTTATTACCAGTGGCGTATTGGCCAAGCAATATATCATGTTTGTAACATCGGAATGTTCCACATAATTCTCTAACATGCTTGTGTCGGTCAATACGTGTGTGCAACTAATTATCAAGATTGCTGCTTTGAAAGATGATAACAGAAGATGGGAAGGAAACTTGTTCATAGTTCAACATAATATCGATATAAGGAATTTAATTGTAAATAATAATATGGGAGTATATAACGTGAAATACATAGTGGGAAAAAACAAAACATAACCAGAACATTGAAGCTAGAATGTGCCAAAGAATTTCTATTTAGCAATCAAGTACGAAATAGTTATTTATGATATGAGTGTTAAAAGTGAGGTTTTATTTTGTGAGTGAAAACGTTTGTGAAATGAGCGGAGCGAATTGAACAATTTCACGAACAAAATAAAATCACTTTTAACACAAATACCATACAATGTTTTTTGTACAACTTCCCTATTTTGATAATGAAACGAGCGAATTTGCAATGACAATAAATTCAAAATGACTTTTAGTATTCAAATAATCAAAAGATTGTTGTGAATGGCAGACGTTTACATAGCAGCGTGCTAAAAATATTTTTAACACTAGTGTTAAAAGTATTTTTAACACGCTGCTATGTAAACAATCGTTTTTAACATTATTAAAAGTGTCACTTTTAATGACAGTTGTACAAAAAAAACATTTCTTAATTGCGACATTGAAAGCTTGTCTATTCTTTATAACTGAGATTTGTATTTTTTTGTCAAATTTGTCTATCGATTGCCTTCCATATAAATTGAAGTTTACCCTTATTATCCCATGAATTGACGAGTCCTGTTTCAAAATTTCTGCTATTCTCCCCACCTGAAAACATCAATTCATTTGGGTAAGCTAAACCATCGAGTTTTTTTTTTGTACTTTCTCGACATCATGTACCTACCTATTCGTTACCAGTGCAACTGGCTTACACCGATTAAATACATAACTGGTGTGATTTAGTTAATACATATTTTCTACCAAGCATCTATTCGGTATACTCGTACTGTCTTCAGCTCTTGTTGCATATTCTGCGGATAAATTATTCATTATACAGTTACATTTTGCGTTTTTCAGCGGGTTTCTTGGTTTGCTCTGAGTTCTGTGGATGATCTATCCAGAACCGTGCACTGTATCAGCTCTGTCTATTGTGCCTCAATACAAATAAGATTATACCTTCAAGTTCAATATTTCCAAGAAGGTTGATAATCTCTGGAAGCATATGTATGTGTAATGGTGTTATGTAATGGTGTAATGGTGATCTATTGTGCTTCCTTAGTTCTACTTAGTTACTGAGGAAAGTCTCAGAGACTAGTAGCTCCTTTAGTCCTATTTCCCGGAGGAGTAGGATATTACTCTCTGAAAGGGTAAGTTTATCTACAGTGACTGTAGTCTGACTTGATCAGCAGCCTCTAAGTAGTCGAATTATTTTCCTCACCAGCGACAAGCCCTACTCTGCCTAGATTACAGTACAGCTTTCAGTGTCCAGTGTGGATTACAATTGAAGATCTGATCTCCTCCCTGATGGCCATGTTTATCAAGGCTTGTGTTTCTTGAGCTGCAAAGGTACTTTCATTCAGTCCTTGGATTGTATTGAATCTGGTATCTCATTCCACTTAGCACTTGATTTGCGGTCTATGAGGCCATTTCATGACCATTCGAGTGATCATTTGCCCATGATAATAGGGTATTTGACAATTTTTTTTAAACACCATTAGAAGATTGTCTGGCCTCAGTTAAGTACTCCAAATTTTTTTCAAATTTCTCACTAAGCGGGAAAGTTGCCAAAACCAACTTTAAAAATTTTATATTTAAATATCGCGCCAAAACGCGCTGATTTTTTATGACGTTAGTGATCTTGTCGCTCCGGCTACCGCATCCCGAGCGACAAGATCACTGACCAGTCGAATCGGAACCATCGGCTCGACCTGCGGCCGCCCACCTGAGCTGGCCTATAAGAAACAAGCAAGCAGCGAGACCTCTTACGTCACAATAAACTCACATATTTTCCAGCGCTGAGTAAATATTTGAAAATTACCATTTTTGTTAAGTTAATAAAAAATCACTGGTTTAATTTATTTGTGTGAAATATTGATTTCTGGCATAATAGTACCACAAAGTACCTGCTCCGACTCTTTTTTAATTTTTTCCGCTCATAGGAAAATACCCTATTCTTGAATTGCCCCCACCACCCATTTTCGACGAGGTACGTGCTTTGCTCCTCCTAAAACTGTCAGTGAACTTGCAATCTTATATTAAATCTGAAAGTCTGAAAAGATGTGTATTAAACAGTCTTGAACGCAATACCGCCGAGTCCTGCTGAAATCATCCGGAGTATGTCTGGCTAAGTATGCTGTGAAGATCAACAGCTGAATTTTCAATGTTAAATATTCATAAGAGCTCCTTCTTATTTAAATTTTTTTCTGCGTTCGATATTGTTGATATTTCAAACTGCGCATAAAATTTTATTATTTTTGATACTAAAAAATGGAAATCCTGGAAAAATTGTTTTCAATCGATTATAAAATATTATTTTAGTGGTAAGTTTTCATATCAAATAAATATGATAGTCTTTTAATAAAATATTTACTAATTTACCACTCTTGAACAGATGAAAAAAGTAATGGTTTCGAAAGAATTAGGTACGGATCTGAACACATCTGAATAAAGCCAGGACATTCTCATTTTTTGCTCTAATGAATATTTCCAGTAAGCATTTATCTACACTGGTATCATCCTGTGTTTTTATAAACAGCTTTGGCTTTTTTTATTTGCTTGGGTACCCACACCCTGGCTTTTTAATTTCCGTTGAGAATATTCTCTGTCACAAATAGGCATATAGAAAACAACAAATATTGTGCTGGATTCTTCTTCTAAATGATATATCAATTCCATTACCATCCTAGAGATCCTAGGCAAAATTATACAGTAAATGATAATATGCATGTGGGATAAAAATAAACAAGCTTTCTGGCTAGTAAACAGTTCTCAAAAGTCCCCACCTCTTTTCTTTTGAACAATGATACTTTGACTGATGAAATTTGGAGGGTGGAAATGAACTATAGTAAGCTTCTTTCCCAGTGGTAACAGGGGACGTAATAGGTATCGGTGTAGTCACCAGGCAACTGATATTGAATGGCATTTTATGGTGAGTGATACCTCGATCGTTGGGAAGGTATTTAGAATACCTATTAAGTCATACTATTATTTTTTGAGTTTACGATGTTTGTGATGGTTAAAATAAATAAACACTGAAATTTTAGTTACGTTTTTAATAATTTAATATTTAAGAACAAGTTCTCAGTAGTAATAACCCAAGGACATTGATAATTGTTCGAAAAAATTTTATTACAGATTTCGAAAGCTTGTTGCTTGGAAACAGACCGACGTCGTAGGCGGAGGTCTGTTGCCTACAAGCAACAAGCTTGAGAAAGTTGTCATACAATTTTTGAGCATTTATCAATGTCCGAGGGTTATTCGGATAGAAAATTTTTTGTTTCAGTATTACAACCAAATCGTGACATTTCGAAATATTAAATATTCAAAACTTCAAAATCGAAATAAATCAATATGTATCCATAGCAACGTGAAAATTGCCCATGGTCTGTTATCAGTGTAATGTTGACATGATTGGCTGAGATTGTTCATATGATATAAAATGAGGAAATTTGATTGATTCTTGGAATTGTCAAAACATTTTCATAATAATTGTTCAAAATGTGCTTTATCTACTTTCTCCAGTAACACCTCCTATTATTATACTCTGGCACTACATTCTTCAACATCTTGTTGTTTTAAAACGTCAATACGGTCAGGAGCTGTAGTGTAAAATTTAGATTCAAGGTATCTCCACAAAAAAAAATCTGAAGGTGTTAGGTCCGGTGATCGAGCTGGCCATTCTATATGAGTACGTCGTCCAATCCATCTAACAGGGTATTTTTCATCTAGACAACGTCTTACTGCGAAGTAGCAGTGTGCAGGACCGTTATTTAGTTGGAACGTTTTTTTCATGCTACTAAATTCATCTGCATTATTTTCCAGAATTTGAATCAAGAGCGGCCGTACACGGACCACATATTTGCAATCGAGACAACCATAATCACGTCAACTGCACCTTGCGGTTGAACCAGCGACATTTTTGTGGTCGACTTGCGGTCATATGAACCGCACGTGTAGTTGAAACGACTGCAAACACATCACAGGGTGTTGATATATATCCTATATTTTGTGGTATCACCTTCCAGAGTCCCTATGGATTTCGAAGAAGGAGCACTACTACTTCTTACGTTGAGAAGGAGAAGAAGAAGACGTAGGAAGGCACGATCGCTTTGGAAACATCCACTTTTGGTTGCGCGAAGACGGGAAGGAAACTTTTATAATTTATTTGGCAAACTCCGGCAGGATGACAAAAAAATTTATAATTACTTTAGAATGTCAATCTGTTCATTTGATGAATTACTCAGAATTTTAAAACCAAAAATTGAACGTTGTGACACCAATAGGAGAAAAAGTAATTTTCTGTAAACTTCTCGTATATGTCAGCCCATGCATTGTTTTTTCAATTCTGTTGCTGTAGGATTGGCATTTGTAATTCCACATACATGGATATTTTTGGATTTCACTGATAAATGTATCCGTATCAAAAATATTCTCCATTGCAAACAACTTGTCGATGAACTCGTTTAGGTACAAATGACTTCGACGGCGCAACGCGGTTCATACGACCACAAGAATGTGGTTCGTGTACGGCGGATGCAGCAGCGACCAATCGGCGGAGATCGACTGCAAGTAGACTGCAGATGCCCGTTTTGACTGCAGTGAACGCCCGTGTACGTTTAGTACAGTGTTTCTTATGGGTAGCTTGAGTTCGCCGCAACGCGACGGCAATTCTGTGGTCGGGTCGACCGCAAAATGTGGCTCGTGTACGGAGGCTCTAACGGTTCCATTGCGATTTTTCACATCCTGAGATATACTTCTCCGGTTAAATTAGAGCTCAGAAACAGGGGCCCGACTATTAGTTAGGAAGGCGAGGTCGCTAAATGGCGACATTCTCGAGCGCCATCGAGACCTATCAAAATCGGAAGATAAAGTAATTTCGAAAAGAAAAGCTCGTATATTAAAAACCATTTTAGCGGTGGGTATGGCGTGTACGGTTTTTCAAAAATGTTAAAAAAAACAGTAGCTTGGGCATTCTAGAGCGCGTCAGATATTCATACCACGTATGCCCCAAGTGCCTCTGATAACAACGGTATACTAATCTGCCGGTTTGCGTGGTGGGGGTAGGAATATAAAGTAGTCGAAAATCAAGAGAAAAATCTACTCGAGCGCGTCAGATTTTCGGAAGGGGTGTTAAATAGGCCCCAAGGAAGCTCCCTTCAAAAAAACTGACGACTTCGGCGTGACGATAAGTTACGACAAATTATTGAAAATGCAAAAAAAATTCTTTTGAAATACTCGAGCGCGTCAGATTTTCATAGGGGAGGTTTATATCGGTATCCTGAAAGCATATTTTTGGTCGACTCGATCGTTTGGAATCATGAACTTATGAAAAAGTCCTCGATATAGGGCGATCGGGGTATGAAAATTATTTCCACATTCACCAATAACTAAGAGCACGCACCATTCACAGTTCAAAGGAAAAAAGGAGGAGGAGACTTTTGAGAAGCACGGTATAGTCAAGAAATAAAAAGCTTTCAGAAACGCTACGTAATACCTCCAAAAAATTTTCGAAGACCGGAAATGTACAATTTAATTTATGAATTTTACGTAATCACTATGTTCTCTATTTGATCATTGTAGGGATCACAAGAAAGTGACTAATATGTCACTACAAATAGCGTAAAATTGTTATTTGTTTTACTAGGCATAAAAGCACAAGACTTAATGCCGCGGCACTTTATGCCAAGGCATTAAATCTGCTTTTCTGCCGTGTGAAACATATAATTTTTTCTTCAAATTTGTTCCAATTCCACGCAAAATCGACTTTTTCATATTTAAATTGCGTTTCATTAGCAATATCCTAATAACTAAATTATTTTATCCAAGGTAACTGGGCCCTGCGTTACTATGTTTACCGCTGATGACGTTTGTCGAACATCGTCAATAAAATATTTTCTGGCGTTTCCGGAGTATCAAGTGTGGCTACTAAAGTTGTTAATTTTACTGGAAAGGACTGAAGTGGACAGAGTTAAATTGTATTAAATAATTGTTCACAATTCACCATAAATATATCTAATAAATAAAAATTTCTGCCTAGGCAGTAAAAGTGGACTTTTTCTGCCTAGGCATTAAAAGTACAACTTCTAAGCCTGCCAAGTGTCATTAAAAGGCCGCTTTTAATGTCATTTGGAAAAAAAATAATTTGAATACATTTTTGATGGTATCTATCACTTATTAGATGGACGATAATCTAAATTTCAAACAATTAGAAATGCTGTAAGAAAATGACTCGACATTATCATGTTAAAATAAACTATTGAATATCCAAAAATGCAATGAAAATATTGAAATTATTTTATGCAATAAATATGGCTTCAATTTCAAACGTTTTCTTGGTGCAAAACTTTATCCCCCATTACACGTGTTATCATTCTTAGCATTCCCGTCGCTGGGGTCAATGTATTAATGTGATTTCAGCTTTATCTCCAGTCCTGAATTATGCTTTTCGAGCTACTGGAAGATGATATCTACCTTGTACTGATGAGGCGCTAATACACCGAAGCCGGTCTGCCAGTGAGTAATTTTACTGATTACAAACCAGAATGGTTGGTTACATCTTGCAGATATACCAACCCCGCCTAACTTAGAAATGTAATTCATTTGTCGGGGCATACAACCCGAGAAGTAGATGTTTCTTCTTAGTGAACAGTTTGATTTTTGGTGGAAAGTAATTTCAAATTTGTAAGTGGTCATAATAGTATAATACTTTTATCTTGACATCTATTGATAACACGCTTTTCTTAAATATGACAATTGTTACAGGAAACTATAACTAAGTAAATTTGATCTAGTAACAACTATACCCAATATCTCGAAGCTCAGATTCTGCAAATACTATGCCAATAAAAATCCGGATAGACTGTAGGTATACATTTTTTTTTCTTTTTTTTTTTCGGGCCGAGATGGGAATCTCATGTTCGACTGGGTCCTTAACCAGTACCCAGACAGTGTTGGACTCATCCCCACGGAGATGCCTACCAACCAAACCCACCTCAAACTCGCCTTCACTCCCGCCTTGGAATCACTACCCTAGCATACTTCAAGACGGGCGGCGGTCCATCACACACTCTCCTTCATAATCTTCCTTCTATCACTCCTACCTCTCTCATGCCATAGCGAGTCCTTCTCTTTCCCTAATCATGCTCTCTACTACGCCACTTATCTCCATCCATTCCTCCTCGCCCCTCAACATAATCTCCATATTTTTCCAATACACCGCCTCTCCCAGTTTATTCTCTAACTTCTTCAAAACTTCCTCATTCTTCCAACATCTAAACACATGCCCCACATTATCCTCCACTTCACATCTCTCGCACACTCCAGTTTCTTTTTTCCCAATCTTGTGGAGGTAACCCACTCTCGACCCATGCCCTGTGAGCACCTGCGTCAGGAAGTAGTTCACCTCTCCAAATTTCCGGTCCACCCAATTCCTCCTGCTCCCAATCGCTCCTTTTGGCGCGCCTTCATACTCATCCCACCTTTTCTCCATTTCCTCATCCATCCATTCCTGTACTTCTTCTCTGCTCGCACCCTTCCAGCGTTTCTGTCTGGCTCTAGCCATCAAGTCCAATGGATAGGACCGTGACAGCACTGCTGCTGCCAGTCCACCCATAAACATAGTATCACAAATCTGGCCATGAATTTTATTCTCTCTAAAACCTATTTTGTTCTGTTAAATATTCAGTTCTGTCTATCATTGTGTCAAAAGGATTGACCAATTTAATTTATTATAAAATGGAAGAAATTGTAGTCTATACACGTTATAAAACGATGAATAGTTTTTTGGAATAACAATTACACTAATCACCTTCAATTTCGACGAACACATAACAGTGATTCATAGTGCGGTAGTTGGAATATCTCATTATGTATTGTTTGTTTCCAGACCTGTAAATTGTGATGTCGAAGCTAATCCATAGCTTTTCAGTCATGTGAATATTACGAGCGTAAGAGTATCGCTAAATGTAGAATAGTATCCTAATGAACGTTTGCAGCTGGATTTTGCAAACAGCCAATTAACTCAAGCTCATTTCAACTACATGCTAGTTACATAAACTCCACTCCAAGCAATTAGTGAGTAATACTACCTTGCTCTCACTATCGGTTCGCAGATACTTACTTATTAGGGATTTTCACAATGCCAGTTCTCTGAGTCATCTACAAGGTTTGGTTTTATATTAACAACATAATATTGGAATATACAGTGCTATTCAAAAGTCCCCCCCCGTATCTTTTGAACAGCTACACTTATATTAATAAAATTTGGATGGTGAAGATAAAGTGTTGTAAATTTCTCTACGAATGGTAACAGGTGAAGTAATAGTAATAGATGACGTCACAGTGCCACTCTGGCCAATAATTTTAAATGGGACCTTATGACAAAAGATATCTCGTTTGAAAGGCATTGACATTGGCTACATAGTCATATTAATTTTGTTTGGGCTTAAACCAATTTTGACGGATAAATTGAATAAATACCAAAATTATTGAAATTATTTTTTAAAATTTAATTAATCAAATGTCAACAATGGATCTTATAGCAAGTGTTCGGAATGTGCTCCGTCTACTTCCTGACAGTAATACGTTGGAATGTGTCAGCTGAAATTACATTCTTCAATAATTCTTTCTTTCAAAACGCCAATGCTATCTGGTGCCGTAGTATAAACCTTGGATTTCAAGTACCTCCATAGAAAAAAATCTAATGGTGTCAGATCTGGTGACCGAGGTGGCAAGTCTATAGGACCTCGCCGGTCGATCCATCTACCTCGATATTCTTCATCCAGGTAGGTAGCGTCTTACTGCACCATAATAATGTGCAGAAGCACCATCTTGTTGAAATGCTATTTCCAGATGGCCGAATTCTTCTGGATTATCTTCCAGAATTTCAAAAATTAACGGCTCATTTGCATTTTGTAACATCTCCAGATACACTTCAACGCTTAAATTTGAATTTGGGAAGACAGGACCAACTATGTCGTTTCCCAAAATACCTGCCCAAACATTGACTTTTTCTGGAAATTGGGTATGTTGTTCACGAAAGGTGTGAGGATTTGTGTCACTACAATACCTTACATTTTGTGTATTCACATTTCCATTGAGGCAAAAAGTACTTTCGTCACTAAAACAAATTGTTTTTGTGTAATGTGGGTTTTGACTAATTTTATTTGTCATACATTCACAGAATTCGAGTCTTCTGTCGGGGTCGTCATCCGAAAGGTGGTGCACCATTTTTAACTTGTATGGATGAAATTTATTTTTAGCCAACACTCTCTGTACTGTACTTTTACTTACTTCACAGATAGACGCAACTTAAGTTGGAGAAGAAGTAGGGTTTACTACCATTTCAGCAACTATATCAATTTTTTATCATTACTAAATGTTGGTCGACCAGATCGTTTGGCATTTTGAACACTACCTGTTGCTTCATACTTGTAAAGAAGCTCCCTCAAATAAGTTCTCGAGATAGGACGATCTGGGTATCTCTCATTAAATAAACGTTCCGCTTCATGGAGATTCTTTCTAGATTCACCAATTATTAAGATAGCTGCTACTTTGTCGGCTTGAGTACGTACCATTTTGCCTATGTAAACTCTTAAACGTCTCGTTAAACAATAATAAAATTAAATATTTAAGCTATTTAGAAAAACTTTGCGAAGCAACAAATACTATTAAATCAAAAACGTCAATTTTTTTTGACAACTAACCAGAGGCGGACTGAAAAATCTTCAATATCCAAATGTGAAATAACAATTTTGGTATTTATTTAATTTATCCGTCAAAGTTAGTTTAAACCCAAACAAAATTAATATGGCTATGTTGTCGATGTAAGTGCCTTTCAAACGAGATATCACTTGCCATAAAGTCCTATTTAAAATTATTGGCCAGCGTGGCACTGTGACGTCATCTATTACTATTACGTCTTTTGTTACCATTCGTAGAGAAGTTTACAACACTTCATTTTCACCCTCCAAATTTTATTAATATAAATGTAGCCGTTCAAAAGATACGAGGGGGGGAGGGGAATTTTGAATAGCACTGTATAAAGTTTTTAAACAAAACAACTGCACTTGTATCGACTATCTCTATAAATATGGGTTGAAAAAAAACCCACCCATTGATGAAAATGACACTGGGCCATGGACAAATAATAAACCAAAAGTCTACAAAGAATGTTCGCTTTATAACAAACAAGATAATACGAAAGACATTCATATCACAGAAATTGATCTAACAGCAGGGAAGGTAGTGGAAGTGCTTTTTATTTAACAATCAAAAATGTTCTTGGACTCTCCCCCTGAATTCTAGTGTATACACGTGCGAACTATATGCCATCTGGTAATCCTTGAAATATATTGATCAGGTCGGTATCCAAACAACACTAATATTTTGTGACTCTCTAAGTTCACTTGAGGCGATTGAAAACACTTTCAACAAAAATTTTTTAGCCAAAAGAATTCAGGCTTCACTAAGTTGGCTCCAGAAACAAAGTAAGACAGTAAACTTTATGTGGATACCCAGTCACTTGGGGATTCAAGGCAATGAAGTTGTAGACGAAGCCGCCAAGGAGGCAGCCAATGGTGAAGAAGTTGAAGACATACCTGTAAGATCACAAGAACAACAAAATCACTTGAAACAAAGAAAATTACAAAATTGGAAAAGGGAATGGATGAGTGAACAAACACAACTTGAAGAAAAAAAGTCATCAATTGAAGGAGAAAACACATTTCAGGATTGTAGTCGAAAGGACTAAGAATAGGTCATACAAGACTTACTTCGTGCTATATGCTGAGAGAACAAAGGCAACCACTGTGTAATACCTATAAAACCCTATTAACAGTGCAGCATGTTCTGATTGATTGCCCCAAATATACAATTAGCAGGCGGCAGGTATATGCGTACCTGAAAATATGAAATAAAGTTTGAATGGTGGAAATATGGCTAGAATAGTACTTACCTTTCTTAGATCGAATAACTTTCATAGATATAAGTATTTAGAAAAAAACTGAACTAGATTCATCTGTGGATGGGCTAATAATTCTAAGTAGTTTATGCCCATACTCAAAAAACCTACTTGTATAGATTATCTTTATAAATATAAATTAGTTTTGCATTTGTTATGAATAGTCATATTCCTATCCCAAATGTAACAGCCTGTAATGGTCCGTTATAGTTCCAAAATGTAAGAGATATCCTCAACAACCAGATATTAGGGTCAATTCTATAAGACTGGTTAACTAAAACTTAAAAACTCAAGAATGTGTTTTTAACGTACCGTTAATTGAATATAACCTAAATTGAACTCTAAAACGTCAATATTCAAAGGATCCTTCAAAATCATTCATTTCAACGGTGGTGTTGAATGTGTTTGAATAAAGCAGTGTTGACAGATTCATTTGAACTATTCAACTTGCGAAGTAGATCAATGATCCCCATTTCTAACCTCTAATCCACTGAAGTGACAGCAAAGTACATACTACATAGTATGCGGAGATGTGTAGAGGAAGGAACAAGTGTTTGACTATCATGCATATGTTCAGATATTCAATGTATGACTGATTGGCAAGTTTTTTCATCAAGTCTGAAAAGCTTAGTAAATGTTTCATCAGGTGATTCGGAAGGATTTGAATTATTTCTCAAATTTCCCTGAACTCTGCTGTACTGTTTCCTAAAAAATATTTGATTTGTGAGTAACATAATATATCATAACCCCAAAATTAACTTAGGTACTTTCATTAATAAGACATCAAATATAAAAGCCATTTCTATAATCCACTTGAATTAAAATCGATTTGATTTTATTTGTTGAATTTGCCCCTATCAAAAATGTTTTAAGTCTTAATCTATAGTAGGGTTTAAATTTTAACATACACTGTGTCCACTTGAGTTCGCACCATATGGGAAACTTTTTTATTATCAATTTTAGGGAAAAAACGTATTCCTCATGAAAAGTCCTGCATGTTCCAAAATTTAAATTACAATTATCAGATATAAACTTTTTTCAGTATTATACGAGATTTCTACAAAAATATGAACTTTACTTAGGAATAAAGTAGCTTTAAATTTGACAATATCGAAAAATGTTATAAATAAAAGTTGATCAGAAATGAAAACTACGGTCCAATATACGATTTTATCTATTTACATGAAAAAAATGTATTATTTTCTTTCGAGATACAATAACAATGCAAATTTTACTGTAGTTACGTGTAATATAGCTCTGACAAACTAATGAATGTTTGATAGCTACAAATGTTTGACAGTAACTGTCAAAAGGCGTTAGCATTTTAGGCAAATATAGTAGCGCTATTAAGAAAATAGAAACAATATTAAACAAGTACAAAACCTATTTTTTAATGTAAATGGATGCAGTTGCATATTTGACCGTAGAAATTCAGTTCTGATCAACTTTTTTCAATACTATTTTTCGATATTATCAAATTTAAAGGTACTTTACTAGTAAAGTTCATATTTTTCGAGAAACCTCGTATAATACTGTGAAAAATTGATATCTGATAATTGTAATTTTAGAGCACGCAGAACTTTCTATGAGGAATAAGTTTTTTTCCTAAAATTGATAATAAAAAAGTTTCCAATATGATGCGAACTTGAGTGGACACAGTGCATATCGGCTGAAATTAAGCTTTTTCTACAAATATTTTGAAGTTTATGATGCATACAAAATAGTGAAATGAAGATAGCGGATCCTCTACTTTTCAACCATGTTTTAAAATTAAACTGTTGCTTACAGTATTGGCCCTATATTATGCGTCTGCGTCTGTATGGATTACTGGATACCATTATTCTTTTTTTAATTTCTTGGAAATTAAACCACAATATTTTTAAATTCTTTATTTCAACGTTTCGGTAGCGTTCCAGATACCGTTGTCAAGAAAAAATAAGTAGAAATTAATTTTTATCCCTAACTGACACAACAGAAAAAATTTGACAACTAGACAATCAAAGAAAGTGCTTTAATACAACTAAATGCAGATAAATGTGTAGCTAGTATTTCAGCCGAATGTAGTCAAATTTGGTTACCAATGTTAGAAAGAGAAATTTCCAATAATCAATTACCTGCGTTATCAGGATAGCATCATAAGTTTTTATCCAGGTTTTCTTATGATTTATCATTGAAATAGTTGTTAATCGATACACATTTCAATACACAAAATCACAAAACTGAGTATACATATTTCAAAAACTTAAATATTCATACACAAAAAAACTATCAAGAAACGCGTTTTATTAACAACATTTCCAATATAAGCGGAAAAAAAACGCGCTATCCCAATAAAAACCGTTCCTGGAACGTGCACTTCACTGGATCCATTTCAAGTAGACTATCATATCGTTGGAATGTCATAAAATGGAATATTTCATTTCACATTTTGCCACAGATATGATCTACTATGAATGGACCTTAATAAAAATTTGATAACAAAATTTTGCAGTCTTAAACTTCAAAATAATTTTTGATTGTTTAGTTGTCAAATTTCTTCTGTTGTGTCAGTTAGGGATAAAAATTAATTTCTACTTATTTTTTCTTGACAACGGTAGCTGGAACCCTACCGAAACGTTGAAATAAAGAATTTAAAAATATTGTGGTTTAATTTCCCAAGAAATTAAAAAAAGAATGAATAATATACCACAAGGAACATACAGAAGATATTTGGATACCATTATCTTTACAGTATAGACTCCAAAACGGTGATTCGTCTTCCAATTTTGGATTACAATTCTGTCTCGAACGTGTTATATTTTTTGGTTGTCTTTCCCATCAAAACCAGAAATATACTGCAGTTTTCGGTATGGTATTTAAAAAATAGTTCGATGAAGTTATCAACCAGTATAATGCAAAGTCTATAATCAACGTGTTTTAGATATTCTTCAAAAAGTTTTTTCTTTATAAATGATTCCAACTTATAAGTCGCCACTGTATATACAAGATCAGTATAACTCACTGCATTGAAATATGTTATTCTCATTTTGTAATCCGTATTTTTGGGTAATTTTAGATTTTATACCTCCCAATGAAATCTAATAAATATTACCATAACTACCCACATTTAAAATTATCAATCAGTTTTTGAATTGACATTAACCATACTCACAAATGGTTTATTTTCACACATCCAAAAATTTCGTAGATCCTTTTCCATGCCCTTCTACAATATCTATACAATTTCCCTGGTAATAATGTTTCACAAATCAAAACTATTTATACATACTGTATTTCACAGCTTCTAATTCGAAAATATTATTTTCATGACTATAATTACAGTTACACCCTATTCTATATTTCAACAGAAAAAAAATAACACAATTCTTTTCAACAGATTCCTGCCAAAAAAACATGCAGATTTTTATTTTTGCTCTCCCTCTTTTTCTTTCATTTTCATATTATTATATCAACTTCTATATTATTCACATCTATTACTTTTTCTTATGCTATCTAACAATTTATCCAAGCTCATACTCATATTATGAGTTATCCACACGCATGCAGATAATCTATCAAACGCATAATTTCTAATTAGAATGCCCAAGTAATATATAAATTTATAGTGATCTATTTGAAAAGTTGACATTTTTTCATTTTTGTAATTTGTGATTGTCGCACTTGGCTTGTGCCTCTTGCCACAATATTTTGTACTCGTGTAAAAAATGTCACTTTCCGCAGTTGTAATGTAAATGCGAATGATTTACACATGACCAAGTGCCGATTCAGAAAGGTTCGGTTATATCATGTCAATCGTTTTCTGCTGTCAATCACTATGTTTTGCTTAATAAATACTGAAATTTATAGGTAGCATGTAAAAAATATAAATATACATTCAAAGAAACATTTTGTATTTAATTCCAAACGAAATATTATTCTTTGGATAATTAAAGATTGAATTTAAACCAAAGGCAGTCCCAGTTTAGCATTAATGAAATTTTATACAGGGTGGTAGTTACTGTCGTTATTGGAATGATGAAAATCCACATCTGTTTAGAAAAAACAACACTCAGTATCCTCAGAATCTAAATGTTTGGAAAGGGGTCTAAGGATATTCTGTGATTGGTCTATTGTTTATACCGGGAAATTTAAACGGTGAAAGGTCCCTTGATATACTGGAGAACACTATTATTATTTGCTCATGAATTAGAGAACCAACAGGACGGCGATGGCAATCCAGCTCTAGATGAAAATTTGTTGCACTTCTAGCAAGACGCCGCACCTCCTCATTACGCAGTAGCAGTTAGGGACTGGTTAGACAATAATTATCATAATAGATGGATAGGAAGGAGAAGTTCCATTGAATGGCCACCTAGGTCACCAGACTGACCGCCACCTGATTTTTTTCTGTGGGGTCACCTTAGGTCGGTTGTTTATTAAACTCATTACTTTTTCATTTTGTTGTCAAATGAATGTTTCTGCTTCATTGTTACACCCTGTATAATCATGACTTGGACCATTAGAAAACATTTTCCACGGGCTTTCTATTGAAATATCTCACGTAGGTGGTTGCCATTTAAATTTTCTTGGTGGGGTATAGGAGGTTGATAGGATTGCTTTGTCTATCATTCTTATTTTAGTTTCCCCTCTCTACCCTAGGAACGGTTTTTGAATTTTCTTGATAACTTTTTTCGTTCACGATGTACAGCCCATCGTAAATTTTAAAATTGATACCACGTATGTTGGCAAAAGTGTTGGTAAAAATATTCTCACTTGATCAAATATGCCGAAACAATTAACTAGCCGCTGCAAAGCACTTGTGGCCTTATTTATTAATTATTTTAAACAACGGTCCATCGCTACCCTCAACTTCTGTAAGAAAAGTAAGTTGGCCATTACATCTTAATATGTATATACATATTTTTAAGCGTGTAGCAGCAAAACTAAAGTTGAATGTTGTATAACTGCGTGAATAATATTTCCCCAGCGGTGAAGAGTAGTCAACGCTTAAAGTTCGTTTGCAAACAATAACTCAACCCATTTTTTGACACTGCTAAAACTAACCCACAACCAAAAAATGAGAAGAAGAAGATTTGATAAACTTCATTTGACATTTACTGGATACTCATGCCATTTCAAGTGCTTGGCAACATAGTAGAGTTATGACATACGTCATGGAAAAAGGCTTTTATACTGTACGATTTATAAAGTTATTATTTTGGGGAGCAATATTT
>CAJUYI010003807.1:21365-34565 GCA_910591695.1 Galerucella pusilla | reverse complement strand
AAAATAAAACCTCACTTTTAACACTCATATCATAAATAACTATTATGTAGCATATCTGGCTTAACGCAAAATGCTTTCGGCCAACTCAACGCGTTTTAAAATCATATGTCAATGCCGTACTAAAAATAAATGTCAGGTGGCAGTTTTTGATACGGTAACTAAAATTGGCTTCGATAAAATAATAACAAATATAAATATAATATATACCACAATGTATGAAAAACAAAGATAAATTCAAATCCGGAAGTTTGAAATATTATTTGAACAAAAAATCCAAAAAGAACTGAATAATTATCAACAAAACAATGTACCGAACACAATAATTAATTTATAAAAGGAAACTTTAAATTCTCCAGACGTATTAGTTCTTTCAAAAGGATTAAATTTTGCTCTTACTCCAAAATCAGTACCAAAATTAGACATAATAAGTCCAATAGAACAAGTAAGTAGTGAATTACCTGAACACGAAAGAGAAGAATATAGAGTACGTTGTGAAGTGATATTAGAAAAATGTATTAATTGAAAAAACAATACTACAGAAGCAGAACAAAAATGTCAAAGAAGATGATTCTATTATTATTTTACCGGCTGATAAGGGCAATTCTACTGTAATTATAAACAAAGTAATGGATTTATTGATAAATGGCCCTTATACTAAGATACCAAATGATCCTACCAAATCCACTTTTCAAATTCAAGAACGAATTTGCTAATCGTGGGAGAACAATTTTAACACCTAAATACAGTAAACCACCTCATTTTTATGGTTAATCAAAAATTCATGAACAAAACATACCATTACGACCAATTTGTAGCACTATTAATTCCCCATACAGCAAACTATCAAATTATATATTAAAAATCATTGAACGCCTGGCAGGACAAACAGATTTATACATCAAAAATGGCAATCATTTTTTAGGAAAACTATCAGATTTAAAGTTCAACAAAAGCCATTATTTGGTCAGTTTTGATGTAGTTAGTCTCTTCACAAATGTACCGGTACAGAAAACAATAGAACTTATCAAATCGAAATTAGAAATAGATCAGACCCTCACAGAAAGGAACAAATTGAGCGTAGCAGCAATAATAGAATTAATCAAATTATGTATAACAAAAACATATTTTCAGTTCAATAATGATTTTTATGGACAGAGTTTTGGTCTTGCCATGGGCTCTTGCCTCTCCCCAATTCTATCGAATATTTACATGGAACATTTTGAAGCCAAAATAGTGAATAATCAAAAATTAAAACCAATTGTCTGGTGGACGACATTTTTGCAGTATGGCCTTGACTTAGTATCTCTGGATGATTACTTAACAAATATAAATGAAGGGGAAAAATCTATAAAATTTGAAATTGAAATTGAAATTGAGAATAACAATTTTTTGCCATTTTTAGATGTTCTTTGTCAATAAAACACCTACAGGGTATGGAACAAGTGTTTATCGTAATCCAACACACACTAATAGGTATTTGAATTTTGAATCAAATCATGCTATAAGCGTTAAAAAAGGGGTAGTAAAATCTTTACACGATAGGGCCAGAATCCTTGTTCTAATGATAATCATTTCGCAAAGGAGGAAACTCTACTGAAAATGATTTAACCAATAATTACCCGGCAGAATTTGTAAATAAAGAAATTAAGAATATAGGTAAGGGCTCATTGTTAACACCCCATAATAATATGAATAATATTAATAATTCAGCTAACATAATTTTTAAAAACTTGACAATACCGTATGTTAAGGGTTTATCAGGAAGAATTGAGAAAATTGGTAGGTAATCAATTCAATATTCGAACTAGTTTCAAATATAACAATACGTTGAGATCTATACTAACAAAAACAAAACCAAAAAATTAAGAACAATCGTCAAAAAATTGCATCATATATCAGTTATCTTGTGAATTCGACAAATTCTATTTAGGTGAAACATCTAGACCATTGAAAGTCCAAATAAGTGAACATAAAAAATATATCAAAGATAGGGAGTTCTTAAAGTCAGGTATTTGTAAACATGCTTGGGAAGAGGGGCATGAAATTCAATGGTATTCGACAAAAATAATACTGAAAGAGCCCAATAATAAAAGACAAAAAATCAAAGAAAGTGCTTTAATACAACTAACTAGTATTTCAGCCGAATGTAGTCAAATTTGGTCACCAATGTTAGAAAGAAGAATTTCCAATAATAAATTACCTGCGTTATCAGGATAGCATCATAAGTTTTTATCCTGGTTTTCATATGATTTATCATTGGAAAATTTGTTAATCGATACACACTTCAATACACAAAATCACCAAAAGTTATACATATTTTGAAAACAAAAATAATCATACACAAAAAAGTAACAACAAACGCGTTTTATTAACAACATTTCCAAAATAAGCGGAAAAAAGCGCTATCCCAATAAAAACCGTTCCTGGAACGTGCACTTCACTGGATTCCATTTCTAGTAGACTATCATAACTTTGGAATGTCATAAAATAAAATATTCATTTCACATTTCACCAGAGATGTGATCTACTATGAATGGACCTTAATAAAATTTGACAACAAAGTTTTGTAGTCTTAAACTTCAAAATATTATTGATTGTCTAGTTGTCATATTTTTTTCGTTGTGTCAAATAGGGACCAAAAATTATTTCATCATTACTTAATCTTGACAAAGGTAGCTGGAACGCTACCGAAACGTCGGAATAAAAATTTTTATTGTGGTTTGATTCCCAAAAAATAAGAGAAAAAATAATAAATAATGCCACAAGGAACTTACAGAAGATATGTGAACTTCATACACTTCGATAGCAAAGTAATTGCCGCGATTAAAAATGTCAAAGGTAGTGACGTCTTCCAGGAATCAGTAATGACGTCATCACCTGAGGAACATTAATAACCATATCAACTAAATGCAGTTGGTATTTATTGATTGTTATTTGCCTAAAATAGATCATAATAGGAAGGAGAACAGTGAATCAACCATAAAAATGTATCGTTAAATTAAAATAGTCCCAGTTTAAAATGCTGCTACCCGTTTGAATTATGTTCGCAAAGAGTGTAATATAAAGGAGCTTATCCGATAAATCAAACTCCTTGGATGAAATTACGTTCGTATATTCGCTACAGGCAATGTGCGAGCTTTCATGAATTTTTTTGTCAAATTTTTAATAGCAAAACGATGTTTCTTTGTGTATTAACTGAATTTCCGGGAATTTGTTTACTTGTTATTAACTGCCTCAATTTTCTTTCGAACGCTGCTGCTGCTACTGTTGTTTATAAACAGCGCCAGTAGACTTCATTAATGTAAGTGTAGGAGACAAACTGAATTAGATAAATAGATTAACTATGATGTTACAAAACATTATCAGCAGAATACAAAAATAGCTTGTTAAATTCCTTTTCAATGACTATAGAACTGAGTTTTGTTTTGATACCTACAAATAGTTTCATGAGCGGATGAATCAGGATGAATCAAAGAATGTAGTCCTAGTAGAGAACTCAGTACTAGAGCTAGTGACTCGTGGAAAAAAACCATATAGAATAGTCACGACATCTTTAGTTGAAAGTTGATAGCACAGACATGATAAGGTTTTCCCTGCGTCGTCTGTCAATGTGTCAGCCATTGTCTGCTATTGTTTGTGTTGTGAAAACTTGAAATTTGCCGCAAGTAATTTATAGATTTCTGCCTAGCTCTCCCTCAGTATATTATGACAACTACAGATGTCAACACCATTGGCGAAGCTACTAGCTCAACTTTGTTGGAATAAATGCGACCATTAATATTGATTATTTTTTTCACTTGTCAAAATCTGACATTTTGTTGGTTTTAACCAATAGCAATACATTATTCTAGCCAATCATTCGGTATTATACTGATAATTCTGCTTCCTCATCGATAAAACCTTGTTTACATTGAAACGTCAAAATTTTACTTCACATTTGTCATTATTGACAACTAAAAGTGCTTCGAAGTTTATTGAAAAATGAACACAAACCAATTCAGTGCCATCACCCAAGAGAATGTTGAACATTTAATACATTTAAATACATTTTAAATTGTTGAAAAAAATAATCTTCCCAAATACAACTCGCTCTTCAAATTTTATCACATAATTTTTCATTTTCATCACTCAAACTTGTTTATTTTGAGGCAAAAACATTCAAACAAACCGAATTTAGATAAAATCCCTCGTCCTAACGGACTCGTGATTTTATCAATCGGTTTGTTTTCATATTTTTGCCAAATAAACAAGTTTACGTGGAAAAGAAAAAATTATCGATAAAATTTGAAGCTCTCGTGGTATTACCTTTGATAATATTATTGATAAAAAGCTCGATAAAAAGTGAAAGGATATGCCAGTGGTTTTTTCATAATATTGATCACCCCATCACATAAAAATAACATCAGAAGGTTTTCGTGTAGATATTGAGGATAACAAATCATAAACTGATATAAGGCGAAGGCGGTGTGGGCCACTGTCCATGGCCTCGCAGTGCAAAGGGCTTTGCGCTTCAGCCGAACATAACATATTTTTTCAATACCATGATTGATTTTGTGATAAGTAACATGGAAAGGAGCTACAAATAATGATCCCAAAATTACCCACCTGTATCAAAGACGTGCTCCAATATATCATAAAGAAAGATTTGGGAGAAATTTGCCCAAATGTTTACATTGTCATTGAAATGTTGTTAACAACTGCTTCCACTGAAATTAATTGAAAATTATTCAAGAAGTGCTATGAATCTAGAAAGACTTTCAGCTCTGGCAGTTTTGTTCATCAGAACATAAATTACGAACCAATCATTAGGAACTTCAGTAAAACCGAAAGATGAAGATTTCTGTTTATTAAATTTCCCCTTTATTTTATTTTCAATTTTGTTTAGTGCTTCAAAATAAGTGAGTATGCAGGTTTCTTCCTCAATGAATAAGAATCTGATTTTAAGTGATTTTTCATTCCATATTCCCTTCTTCTTGCACAATCAGCTGACCTCGCGAAATGTACCTTGTCCACACTAAGTTGGGGATCTGCGCCGCTGCTGTACCGAAATATATCACATGATACCTGTCAGTTTTAACAAACAACCACATATACCATACAAGACTTTTAATTATGTTAGATAACGTTTCAATTAGTAACAGTAATATGAAGAAATCGAAAACGTTATTAGTGCGTAGTTCTCCAGTAACGCTAGTTACGACACCTGTGGCAAAGTATATTTCCATTTCAAACTCCCCCTTAAAGCGACTGAAATGGTTTAATGGAAATAATTAACATCTTATATAAGTTATTTCCCCACGTCTTGATAAACTCATTAGTATGTTCTTTTCAGACACAAGAGAATCCCGACACTTCGAAATCATATACCGTGTTTATTCTGTTGTGTTCATCCCTTTTATTAATTAGAGGATTCGAATTGAAATTCCATCATTTCATCATTTTATGCTTCAACTTATCTTCGCGTGCATCTTTGTTATTTTCCATAATAACGATAATTATATAATTCCAGTGTGACTGTGAATGATATGATTTAAAACATTTTAAACCTTGTGTAAAAAAGTACGGATTAGATCATAAAATTTATTGATTGCTTTGATTATTCACTAGAGGTCCAGAAACATTAAGTTTCTAAAATAAAATATTCAATAAGTTTCTGGAAACTCTATTTTTCATGAAATAGACAACTGATACACCAAAAATCAATAGTTGAAGTTAACTTTACCGCGAAATTTGGAATATTACTTATATACGAACGGAGAGGTTTCCGGCTTTCTTCTGTGATTGTCTATCAAGGTGTGAAGATAAGGAACTATGCAGTAGCTCATTTTAGTTGAAATTTGCTATTGAAATAAAATATTAGTAGCTGTTACATCTCAATTTTTATTGGATTATTGGTATACATTTTTCGTTCAATTTAATATCTGTGTTGTTGCTTTAAAATGGAGAAATATTACAAAATATATTGGCTACTAATTCTTTGATGTGAGATAAGCAGGGTTTACATTTGGCAAGTTTGCTGGCCGAAAGTAGTTGCCGCCAGTAAACTTGATATGGGATTTGTGTTTACACCATGGTAAAACACTTTCAAGTTTATAGTCCAAGTAAGATGGCGACAAGGGCTGTTGTGCGTGCTGGTGTTGGAGTTATTGTACGTATAATTGCAGAAACACTTATTAAAATGTTAAAGACTAAAAAAAACAAGAAAAATCGAATATGGGTACGCGACTGGATCAGCCGCAGAAATAATCTGGTTGCTTCTGCCCTACTGCTTACCGAACTAGTATCTGAAGACCCTGGATCCTACAAAAATTTTATGAGACTGTCGCCTACAAAGTTTGAGGAATTACTGAGTTCAGTAACACCAAAAATCAGAAACAGTTATGAGGTCTCCAATATCTCCAAAAACTAAATTGGAGATAACACTACGATACTTAGCCAGTGGTGATAGTTTCACTTCTCTGCAGTTTTTGTACAGAATACCAAAATGTACTATGCTTAATGGATCATTACATTTGCCAAACGATTCAGTTATCATTGGTGATGAAGCTTTTCCATTGAGGACGAACCTTCTGAAACCTTATTCGGGAACTTCATTAACCGTAAAGCGAAGAATATTCAACTACCGTTTATCTCGTGCAAGAAGAATAGTTGAAAATGCTTTCGGGATTTTAAGTTCAAGATTTCGAATCTTTCGAGGAACAATAAATTTAAAATCAACTTCAGTGGATTTAGTGATCAAAACTTGTTACGCCCTACCACCGAATATATATTATCTATTCGGTGGCCCTACACAACTGGCTTAGAATAACTTCGGGTCGTGTGTATATACCATAAGTTGCAGTAAACAGGGAAGATACTGCTGCAGGAGTTGTTGTAGATGGTTCATGGCGCACAAAGGTGAACGGACCTTTACAACCAATACAACATTTAGGTATAAACAATTATTCACAAGCTGCAAATCAGCTTCGTGATCAGTACGCTGAGTATTTCACTGGAGAAGGCAATGTACCGTGGCAAAATAGAATGATTGGTTTATAGAACAATGTTTACAATTTTTATGAAATAAATGTTTTTAAACTCACCATGTTGTTTGATGACACTCTAGTGATTGTTACATTATTAAGAAAAGCGTCGGCTGCAACAAACCAAATGAGTTTTGGTGAGTACACATCATCTGCACAAACTCCACTATGTTTGGTCCTGCTGATTTTATTTAGATCTTGGCGATACACTGTTTTGATTGTTTTAAGCTTAAGTATTTTTTAAGCCATCAATTTCTCGTAAGTCCTTTAATAATTGTTCGAACGCGCTATCCCTCTTTAGTTTATTCATGTGGTTCTTCCTTCTAATATCCCATAGGACTTCATATTTTTCGTGAATATTCAAAAATGCTATTATTTGGTTACTATTCCACTTCATTTTTAACAAAGCAGTCTCCTTTCGTACACCAGCTACCAGTTTACACGTTTACAAGCTGCGACATGAAAGTTGGTCAGCAACCTAGCCGACCCTTCAACTTCCACTTGCCAGCAAGTGGCAAGTAAGAATTCTCCTAGGTTATACTGGGCAAGTCCACTGGCGGCAACTACTTTCCGCCAGCAAACTTGCCAAATGTAAACCCTGCTATAGATAATTGTAAATATAGTAATTTACGTTACAGGACCAGAAAGTAGTGTTTTTCAGGTCGAGACAAGCATATTCCGGGGCGAGCCATAGGCGAATCCTGGAAGCTTAATAATTTTAACGATTGCACGAACAATAGTGTGTATGCCATGGCCGCGAAACTTTTCAACGACCTCAAGATTATCTTGCCTCGGCCGCAAGCGGTCTTGGCGATAACTGTTCTTTCGGTACGTTAAAAAATAATTTTGCGGCCTAGGCATATAAAGAACTATTTTCGGACTATGTAGGATACCGGCCTCGGCCTCGGTAATCCGTCGCATCGTCCAAAAACTTCAATTTCACATTCTTATAACATAATGTTCAATTTTTATTTTTCAATTTTGGAAACTTGATAATTCCTATACAATATTGTCTAGCGTGGATGGTGCTTTGAGGCGACATCAAATAATCTAGGAGTATTCATAAATCAACCTTCTAGAGTGTCACAATTGTTAGTATTGTTTCCCTTGAAGGAAAACTCAAATTTATGTTCGACTCTAACTAACAATCGATATTAATTAATAGTGCAAGTTTCAACTTACATAAATTGTTAATAATCTCATGTATTTAATTAACGATATAATAATTATTAATCCAATCATACTCAATGATAAAGTACGTTTTAAATGAAAACTCATAAATAAGGATTACGTTACATATCCGTTCCATCGCGTTTATGGCAATTAACTCGGTATATCTCTTCAATGTGTTCGCACATTTCTCAATGATCCTTAGATAACAATTACACTCGACATTCCAAACCTACTGATATACTACGCACATTCAAGAATGAAATTTTAAGACGATTGTCATTTAAGCAGAATTTAGTATCATCATCAGTAAATTAAACGTGCTCAGTGAGTCAATTAATTACAAACCTTATTAGTTGATAATTGTGCTACGAAACTGTCTACGCCATGTATGTTATCTCTCAGTTGGCAGTCGCAAGCTAGCAACGGGGTCAGAGATGACAATGATCTCTTTGTCCTGGTTACATCTTGGCAATAGTTGCGCTACTTCAATTTTTAAAGTATTCGACAAAGAATAATTTGGCGTGTGATTTAGTGGATTAGTATCTTTTTTGATTAGATTTATCGTGATTTCAAAAAAAATCTCATATTCATACATAGTTATCAATATACACTGTAGCCCGAAATGGAGGAGTACATCCTTAACGCCTCTGTCACTTGTAATTTTGACATCTCACGTACATTTTTCAATTAAATGTCAAATATTTTGCGCCTAAATACTAGGAAGATTCTTAGAAATCGACTTGAGAAAGCAGGACAGTACTTCAAAAATAGGAAAGAAAGTGTGCAGCTCTTGCTAGAAACTGATTTTCTCAAATGTTACACAAAAGGGAAGTACATGCTCTCGAAGGATATGTACGAAGATATGGGCGCGTTCAACCACGCTAGCGCTAGGCAAGCGCTGAGTAAGCAAAAGGCAAATTTGACAGCTAAGTGACAGCGCTAGCTCTAGCGTTCGCCATTTTTTCCAGCGAATTTACTTTACGCTAAGCTGGTCGGCGGTTCATTATGTCAACGTCAACCCAGGAAGAAATAATAATAATACCTTATGATCTCAAAGACAAACAACAATTCAAACGGAGAATATCGAAACGTATAAAACTGTAGAATTTAATATTGAGGGGAAAATATTGCGTGGAAATATACCTATATACCAATTAGAAGTGAAATCAATTCCACAATATTATCCATATTATCCACAATATTATACATTAAATAAGTAATGAGGTTTTCCATTGAAGAGATAATAAAAAACTTTATATTCATAAAATGAATTCAAGGGCTATGTGATGTTTTATATAGTATCAAAGCATAGACGTTCAGCCACCTTCGAGCGCTTTCACAAAGCGCCGCTGCTAGCGCTAACTTTGCGCTAGCGTGGCTGAACGCGCCCTATTTATCTTCAAAAGCGCTCTTATTGTGCGGGTCACTAACCATATATTGTATCAAATCATAAGACACAGAGATTACCAAAATGTAAGATTACAAATATACCCGGAGAAAAGAATGATGGTTGATGTTTCCTGCACGCTGGTTGACGAACTTCCACTTTTTCATCCATTCTCGAAATAATCTATCAGATCAAGTAACATATTTTTTGCCTGAGGACGCATAAAGCCGGAAAATTTCTTATCATGCATATTGTCACTTTGAATTGTCGAAGTCACAAAACTGATATTTAAATAAAAACTCCCGTCGAAATTGCATAAATCTGTTTTATTTAACTTACGGATTTTATTTGGAAGTTATGATTGAACGCAATAAAAGAAAACAAAAACGGTAAGTATGTCTTTGTTGATAAGACTCCATTTGACCATAGTAACAAAAGACTGAAATGGGGTGAAAACACTTACCATTGAAGGCGACAGGAGTCGTTGGGATAGCAAATTTGGCTAGAGCTAGTCGAAGCTTGAAGCTAAGTACATACCAATATACCAAAAGCATGGAGAAAGGCAGTAGCCACCTTTATTCCAAAAGCTGGAAATGGAGACCAAGATTTTCCAGACCAATTGGCCTAACATCCTTTGCTATTAAAAGCCATTGAGAATTATATTTAAATATGAATTCCTGAGAGACTACCTCTACACCCACATGCTCACCAAACAAGCAGATCCATGGAGGTGACACATATATGAGGTGCATCAGAAAACCAAAAAAACTGTAGTATGTGACCATACTCCATATGAGGGTGTTGAAAGAGCATCGAGCAAAATAGGTATGGACAGAGTGGCAGAGACGAAGACCAGTGAAGACCATTACTCCGCATAAGAGTGTCAAAAGAGCATTGAGCAAAATAAGTATGGACAGAGTAGCAGAGACGAGAACAAGTGAAGACCATTACTCCACAAGAGGGTATCGAGTATCGAAAGAGCATTGAGCAATATAGGTATGGACAGAGTGGCAGAGACGAGGACCAGTGAAGACCATTTTGCCATCTGCGCAACCAGAGTATGTCCACCAAAGTATATAATGTGAAACCTCAAGTTATACGATCTCTTAACTTAGGAATATTATATAGGGCCAGTTGTATGTAACGTAGTTAACCAATTGATCAACTGAACCAGGTTCCCATGTTGACCATAGTCAAATCAATCAATCGTTGTACGAAAGGTGTTCGTGTTGTGGTCAGTTGAACCACGGTCAAATTAATATTTTCATGTTGGTTATCCGAATCTCTAGTAACATTCGAGCATTTTATCAATATTGTTGGTACTTGGAAAATCGTCATAGTTTTTGTATACTGTGAAATCGTTAATCAATGACAGTGTGATGACAGTCAGTGATCAAAAGCGTGCTTGGCGTTAGATACCAATATCAGCGTTAAAAACTTTTTTGTGTGTTCTCTTTGAAGTGGAAAGAAAGATGGCAGATAAAGAAAACAAGCGTACTCCAAATTTTAGTGCATTTGAAGAATCGACGTTGATTTCTCTAGTTTCTAAGTATAAAAACGTTATAGAGTGTAAGAAAACGGATGCAGAAAGTTCTCGGCATAAGAAAAATTTGTGGCTTCAGTTGACTGAAGAATTTAATTCTATCAGTGCAACTACACAACGAACAAGTGACGTGCTTTTAAAAAAGTATAGAAATATTAAAAAAAGAGTAAAGAAAAAGTATGCTGACGAAAAATGTTATGCTCAAGGCACTGGCGGTGGTCCATATAAAAAAATTAAATTGGATGATGTAGATACTTGCAGTGCCTTTTGATATTCTGATTCTATCAAAAAATTCATTTTCCGTCCACTTTTCAAAATTATTTTCTCTTGCTCGAAATATGCGAGCGTTTCTCCTTAAACCTAAAACCCAGTATAAAATCTCCAATAAGGTATAAAAGTCGTATACAAATAAGTAAGTGGGTTAACCATAGACATTAGGTTAACTATGCTTCATACAACTGGCCCTTAATCTTTTCCATCGCCACTACTATTATTTCGACAACGAAATAAACTATAATCAACAATAAAGCTTATATCGCCGGCTTCAGAAAATGGAGAGTTAATAGATAAGTTTTGATGAAAAAAAAAAATTAATAACAAATGAACAGATTAACAGGTATTCCAATAAAGTGGGATTAATGTTGTTTTTGATGCAAATAACAGTTAAACGTATTTAAGTACGAAGTATTTATGTTAACCAAAAGATTATTATGTTTGATTATGATAAGATTCAGTTTATTCATGACAAAAAAACCTCGTATTACCATACATACTTTGCAGTTACTTCATAATAGTAGTAGTAACAAGATTAGTGGATGATCAGAAATTTGAAAAAAAAAATGATTTGTGGAGGTATCAAGAATATCAATAGAGATTATCTCAAGCCAATTGAATTGAACCAGGACATTAGAAAGAGACGTAAGACACATTGCCGCTACGGAAGGTAGCTCTGCATTCCATTTGAATGCGTAATTTCTCCCGATTGATAGATCGCGCTTGCGCGAATTTCAAACATCGACCAATCAATTTTTTTCACGTCAATGATTAGGGTTAATATTTGTAATGAATTTAAACGGTTTAGTATCGTGATATTTTGATTAGGACTAATCACAGACCTGCCTTTTTCCCATTTCTTATAACGTAAAGTGTTAGAAGAAGGACATTAACAATCGATGACGCACACCAAGAAGGGTATTATTTCAATCATACCAAATGCATCAATGAAAGAAACTTCGAATGAGGTATTATAGAAAACCTAACCTATAGAAAACCTAAACTAATCAAATTTCAATTTAATAAAATCAACGATTACTTCACCGAGTCATAACTGGGGACGCCATCATTTTCACAAATTATTTAAAAAAATAAATCCATATCTGTGGCCATTATTACAATGTATATTTTTTATTTGAAACATTTGCCAATTAGATGTATAGAATGGCCCACCCTGTATGTTTCAATATTTCGATTTGTTAAACTCCAATCAATAAACTAAATTTGTTCTTGGAAAATTAAAAGTTTCTGTTCACTGTACTATAAGGAATTTATAAAAATTTTTTACAAAATTCTCAACGCCAGATAACCTATATAGCCTATTCAAAGTACACAAAATATCTTTATCTAATTCCGCTATCAAATGTGACACTTAACGTCACTCCTTGACGTTAGGTAACGTCACATTTTTCATAACCTTCATATATCAGTTATGAAAAGTAGTTATGTAAAAACTTTACGTAACTGTTTATGTTTCAACATACCACATGAGTTTCAAAGAATAATTTATTAATTAGGTAGGTACTGCCAAAACTGACAATTATTTCATTATTTAAACTGTACAATTAACCCATTATTTTAATTCAATAGTATTTTGAGATTTATAAACTTTGAAAAGATTATTCAGGACACAGTTATTTAAAGTAAGTCAATTTTCAGGGGGGATACATCATAGTAACAATACTTCTAACACCATTTGATTCCACTCCAATATTATCATTGTAATTAAAGATTTTATTGATTATTTTTTTCACATGTCAAAATCTGACATTTTGGTGGTTTTAACCAATAGCAATACATTA
>CAJUYI010003807.1:0-21265 GCA_910591695.1 Galerucella pusilla | reverse complement strand
AAAAAATTATCGATAAAATTTGAAGCACTCGTGGTATTACCTTTGAATATTATGAAAGCGCTGAGATAAAACGTTGTACGTAAACACGTTATGAAGAGAGCGACATTGTTCAACACGCGTAATTTGCAGAACTCGCTAGCGCTCGTTTTGGCAAATATTACGCTTGTTGAACAATATCGCTCTTTTCATAACTAATTACGTGAATATCTATTAAAATGCCACATAAATTACAAAAAACTTGAAAATTTAGAATTGAGTAATTAGAAGGGTTGTGATCAGCATGAGAAAAACTACACTATGCTAAGCATGCAATTTTCCAGAAAATCGTGAAGTAAATTTTTGTTTTTTCACTCTAATTGTTTAAATAATGGAATTACTGGAAAATGTTAAAGTTAAAAATTGTAATAATACATTTATCTACAAAATTTGTGTGGGCATTTTTTTTGTATCTGCATTATTGTTCGAAATATACGAAATTTCCCTAGTAGTATTTTTGAACATCAATTTTCATGTTCTTAATTTAACGATAGTGAAAAAACAATGACATTTAGGAAACAATTTTTATATGAGATGTGTTCTAGAATGGGGAATCGACAAATACATTGTAAAAAAAATTTTCAATTTTCATCAATTTTCCACGTAAACCTCTACTAAAAAGTCGTTTTTCTTACCAAATTCCTGTAATTAACAATAATAAATTGAAAAATTAAGTTATATAACATAGCGTACTTCAAAGATTATAGTGTGTTCTCCAAATTTCATTTGATTTGAAACTTTTCTTTGTATCTGCATTTTTCACAAATATATATACGATTTTCCACCCTGAACCTACATTGAACCTCCATTTTTTCGACCCCACTTCATTTTTATTATTGTTTTAATAACAGACTTCATTTTTAATGTAATTTATTGGAATAGTAGATCCGAACCTAGGTCGACCTTCACCGAGCTGATAATAGAATGGAATATATTTTATCATGAATTTAGTATATTAGAAAATATATTAAAGATGGGTGGGCTGAAAAAATCCTGGACAGACTATTTCTAATTATTTTTTGAAAAATGGTTTCTAATAAAATATTGCAACATAAAAATAGTTAGAAAATTTTGTGTGGTAAGTGTACTGTGTAATAGTGTTGAAGCTACTGACGGGACTCTCAAGGTGGCGTCACCGGTACAAATAGGGGGCGCCACGGGTCAGTTCCCCATCTATAAGTAGGTTATCAACTATAATATACCAAGAACACCGATAGTTTTTGATAATTTTGCCATAACCTTCCTCAAGCATGTTGCTTTGAGGTAACAACCTTCCACCATCTATGACAAAATTATTGCAAATTATCAATGTTATATACAGGGTGGGGCAATCTTCTGACATCGGAGGATTACATTGTTGTGGTGATAGATAGAACTTTATAGTTTTGTGTGAGCTAATACAGTTACTGAGAGCACATTTGGAAAATACTTTCGATTCTACAGGGTGTTCCAAAACCACGTAGCAGCACACACTTACATTTTTTTAAATGGAACGTACTATATTTTGTTTAAGAATCGAAAAGATCTCACCGAGAGCGTTACAAAAATATAGCACTCTAATATATTATGAGGGTGTTTTACAAAGATATGGCCAATTATTAGCAAAAAAGACCTTCTCTTTAACACTCTACAGAACAGTAAATTAAAATAAATCAACAGGTCTTTGTGTTCAAATGTCATACACACATCATTGGCTGTGCTCAGTATTAATTACTTTTTTCATCTGTGGCTTCTTTAATACAGGGTGAAACAAAACGCAAATCAAGCAATATCTCAAAATTTTTAAATGAATCACCCTATAAGTCTTTTCACAATTTGTTAGTACAAATAATAAACTTTCAAACGATGTAGTGAACTTAGGGCATTAGTTAATGGAAAATCGTAGATATTTTTTGATAATGGTCAAAAACAAGTATTTTACATACACAAATTAAATGGTATAAAATTTTTACATGCAACCTCTTGTAAATTTTAACATTTCTAAGGCATATATTTTAATCGTAATTTTGGATGCATCTACAATATCTAATCAATGAAATAAAATGTTTGCTAATACCGTAGGTACCTACCTGGAATTACCAAAAATATCATATTTATTCATGTTTCACTTTCAAGAATTGTTATTATAGGCTTGTTTGAGAATGGGCGAAACATAATCAAGCCATATTTTTGATTATATCAAGTGGACTACTATCAAAATAGTATCTACTAATAAATGTCAAAGAAATATTGCTGTATTCTTCGTTTGTGTTTAGAAAGTTGATTCAAACACAATAGTTAACTTGTGGTTCCAACAAGATGGAGCATCTGTATATCAGAAATTTTACCGACAGGTGGATAGGACATGGGGGACCAATTTCGTGGCCTCCTCGATCTCCAGATCTCACACCGATGGATTTCTTTCTATGGGGATACATCAAGCAGCTTGTGTATTATATCGAACGTAACGCATTTTCCACAATTACTCCAGCTATGGTGGAAAGAGTAAGATCCTCGTTTTTGAAAAGAATTGTATGAAAGTAAATGATCGCCATTTTGAACACTTAGAATAAACTACTATACTTTTTATAGAATGTCAATGTTCATTTATGTAAATGTGAGTGTTCTTATAATGTTGGTTTTCATAATTGTTAGTTTTTCAAAAATAGAAAAAGTTGGAAAATGAATTACAAGCTTGCATTTTACATAACTAAGATATACTGTTTGTGGTGACTTGAGTAATTATTTCGTAAAGACTACAAACTGCTTTTATATTTATTAGTACCTACTATAATGACATTAGCCTACTTACAGTAAACAAAAATATTTCTTCCAACATAATTCCTTCTTTCCTTCCTCTAATGGTAAGAGTAGAAGTCAAAGATATTTTAGATGCATCCAAAATTACGATTAGAATTTATGACTTAGAAATGTTAAAATTCAGAAGATGTTGCATGTAAAAAGTTAATACCATTTAATTTGTGTATGTAAAATACTTGTTTTTGACCATTATCATAAAATATCTACGATTTTCCATTAACTAATGCCCTAAGTTTACTACATCGTTTGAAAGTTTATTAATTGTACTAACAAATTGTAAAAAGACTTATAGGGTGATTCATTTAAAAATTTTGAGATATTGCTTGATTTGCGTTTTGTTTCACTCTGTATTAAAGAAGCCACAGATGAAAAAAGTAATTAATACTGAGCACAGCCAATGATGTGTGTATGACATTTGAACACAAAGACCTGTTGATTTATTTTAATTTACTGTTCTGCATAGTGTTAAAGAGGAGGTCTTTTTTGCTAATAATTGGCCATATCTTTGTAAAACACCCTTATAATATATTAGAGTGCTATATTTTTGTAACGCTTTCGGTGAGATCTTTTCGATTCTTAAACAAAATATAGTACGTTCCATTTAAAAAAATGTAAGTTTGTGCTGCTACGTGGTTTTGGAACACCCTGTAGAATCGAAAGTATTTTCAAAATGTGCTCTCAGTAACTGTATTAGCTCACACAAAACTATAAATTTCTATCTATCACCACAACGATGTAATCCTCCGATGTCAGAAGATTGCCCCACCCTGTATATAATTGGTATATTATAGCTGATAACCTACTTATAGATGGGAAACTGACCCGTGGCGCCCCCTATTTGCACCGGTGACGCCACCTTGAGAGTCCCGTCATTATTACACAGCACACTTACCTCGAAAAATTTTCTAATTATTTTGATAATTTTGATAATATTTCATTGATTATTTTTTTTCATTTGTCAAAATCTGACATTTTGGTGGTTTTAACCAATAGCAATACATTATTCTAGCCAATCATTCGGTATTATACTGATAATTCTGCTTCCTCATCGATAATACCTTGTTTACATTGAAACGTCAAAATTTTACTTTGAATTTGTCATTATTGACAACTAAAAGTGCTTCGAAGATTATAAATAAGAAATGAACACGAACCGATTCACCCAAGAGAATATTGAACATTTGATACAAAATTCCACTCCACAATCGATGAAAAAAATAATCTTCCCAAATACAACTCGCTCTTCAAATTTTATCACATACTTTTTTATTTTCATCAATCAAACTTGTTTATTCGGCAAAAACATTCGAACAAACCAAATTTAGATAAAATCCCTCGTCCTAACGGACTCGTGATTTTATCAATTGGTTTGTTTTCATATTTTTGCCAAATAAACAAGTTTTCGTGGAAAAGAAAAAATTATCGATAAAATTTAAAGCTCTCGTGGTATTACCTTTGATAATTTTTTACTGAATATAGTAACCAATCAAATTACTTAATTTCAAGTCATGTGTCGAATTTCATCCAATCACTGCTGTACTACAGCGATAATACCCTACATGTGGTGTTTTCAGTTTGGTGTTTATTTTTTATTAAAAGTTAATTAAACGTCACACTGACAACTGGATTAAAAATGTCGCGAAGATTTGGTATTGCATCTAACGATTCAATGAATTTAACAATTGTACTTTTCACAACTGCGTAGTTTTAAATAAAAATTAATTATATTTGATTAAAGCTAATGAAGTTTGTATTGAAAATTATTGAACATCAGATTGACAATCAATTTTTTGATATCTACAGAGTAAAAAATTATCTTATCGAATACTCCTCGGGTCTTGATAAATACTCAAAATTTTGTCGTAGAGAATCCTTCAAGCGTGTTGCTCAAAGATAATATTATCAAGCAACACGCTTTCAGCATTCTCTATTACAAAATTATCTCGGTATTATCAAGACCCTAGTGGTATTACTACTGAAAATCATTTCTCAAAAAATAATTAAAAATAGTCTGTCCAGGATTCTTGTAGCCAACCCATCTTTAATATATTTTCTAATATACTAAGTTCATGATAAATAGGTTTCATTCTATTATCAGCTCGGTGAAGGTCGACCTAGGTTCGGATCTTAGACTAAAATTTTGGTTGTTAATATTTTATTATTATTATTGTTGTTGTTATTACGCGGCGACGCGTATGAGCCGCTCTCTCACTTGCTTTTTCAACTTTATTCATTTTTGCTCCCTTCTCTTCCTCACCTGAGCCATAATGATAGGTGTGTTTTCTTGTATCGCGATCACTTTTAAATAGGTTTATTATGTAGTTCACGAATTTTTAGATAATATCATAAACACTATAAAAAGTTATAGAAGGTTCACTGAAAGACGTCTGGTTTAAGTATTTATTGTGAATAATTGTCTGTTGTTTGTTAAATCTAGAGGGAATTATCGCTGGGATGAGTATTAAGTAAATCTATCTATTTATTTATTTATTTATTTGGGATACGAACAGGACAAACCCATAAAAGTATCCACTAATAGTTACACATGATTTTACAAATTAGGCAAAAGAGAAAATATAAATATTATCATATAACTACATTAAATAATAGTAAATACAAGTATACAAAAAAAGAGAAAAAGGAGAGAACAAGAATAGGTAATAAAACAAAATTAAGTTTGCAAAAAATAGTCTTTCAGTAGTTTTTCAATGTTGAAAAATATCCATTTCGACAATACTGGACAATTTTATTATAGGTATTTGTTATTCTGTGAGCAGGAGAATTTAGAAAATAATTGGTGAGTGCATGATGAGTGATAAAGGTATAATTGTTTCTAGTTGAGTGGCTGGGAATACGAAGTGTTATGAAGTCTGTAAGTTCAAGGCAATCTATATTGTTATTGAGGATTTTATGAATAAACAATACATCCGCAATTTGCCTACCATGCTCTAGTGAAATTATCTTTAAATTAGAACGAATACGTTGCCTATCCACATCGGGATAAAATTTTCTTTCACAATATGGAATAAACTTGTTCTGGACTGTTTCTAATTTTGAATTATAGACCGAATAGCGCGGGTTCCAAATAGTAGAACCAAACGTTAATATACTATTTACGTATGCCATATATAATGTTCTAGCAGTAAGAAGATTTTGAAGTTCGAAACATGTTCTGTATATAAAGCCCAACTGCTGATTAGCTTTTCTAGTTATGTTACAAATATGCCGATCGAAAAGTAATTTAGAGTCTAAAAGAATACTAAGATCCCTAACAGTATCTACAGCGTGTAATACGCTATTAGAAATTTCATATGTATTGTAGTTCAAGTCTGAATTACAACGAGAAAATTGTATATAATTACACTTTGAGACATTTAAAAATAAATTATTTCTCAGACAGTAGTCGGATAAATTGTCTAAGTCTATTGTCTAAGTCGAACTCTGTCGTAAGCACATGAAATTGAGTGATATATTTTCAAATCATCGGCATACATAACAAACTTAGCAAATTGAAAGCAACTAGAGATGTCACTTATATATAAATTAAAAAGTAAAGGACCTAAATGGGACCCCTGAGGTACTCCTGAAGTAGTTATCACAGCCTTAGATTTAAAAGCACCTAAAATTACTTGCTGTGAACTATTTCTGACATATGAGTCGAACCATCTTAATAAATTACCATGTATACCGACTTCAGAAAGTTTTGAGACAAGGACGGAATGATCTATTTTGTCGAAGGCCTTACTGAAATCAGTATACACAGAATCGACGTTATGCCTATCATTTAGACTTTTAAGTATGTATTCAACATATAGGAATAAATTTGTATCTACCGAACGTTTAGGAATTATAATTGTTTTTGACTTTTTAGCTGTAGTTTTTTATAAATAAACTAATTTTACAGTTAGAAAATCCACTTTTTCAGATTCAAGAGTATTCCTATCTAAGAGCGGTGAATAAATTTGGCTCCCGGGTCGGCCACGAATTGGCTAGCACTGAAATTAATTTTATCTCGTAAACTTTCCAATTTACAGAAAAACTTTTCAGTTGAAATTTGTAGATAAATGTATCAGCTACAAATTTTGATTCGTACATTTTTCTGTATTTCCATTATTAAAGCAGAGTGAAAAAACAAAACATAAAAAATTACTCAACGATTTCCCGGAAAATGGCATGCCTAGCATCGTAAAGTTTTCCCCATTTTTCACAACCCTTTTAAATACTCAATTTTGAATTTTCAAATTTTTTGTGAGGTTCTATGTGTACTTTGACTAGGCTAATATAGAAATATTGTGAAACGCTTTTCACCAGTAAATGTTGAATAAGCGAATGAATTGTGAATAGATACAAATCTTACATTTAAATATGTCGTAAATCCATGATAAGATAATCCCCCATTCTTTAACTTCCAAATAAAGACGTAAAATATCTGGCTCACGTCTATTTTCACAGAATTTTGACAAATTCCATCTTTCTAATAATAATTTCCTTCCGTGTTGTTAGTTCCTTCCCGAAATACAATCAAATCCGATTTTGCACCGCGAATTTGAACTTGGTATGGAAAAACACGCACACGCGCATGCCTTCAATGAAAAAGGAAAATTTCAATTTATCTTTATTCTCTGATGTCGCGCTGTGGAATGGAAACCCAACGTCGTAGTCGCTGGGGTGGCACAGTGAGGAAATTACAAATAAATTATACGACTGCTAACTATCGTGTTACGCCCAAAAATTTACTTGACTCCACAAGTGAGCAAATTTTGCTCCATCTGACTTCATCATTCCTTTCTCTCCAATAATTTCACGAAATACTGAGACGTTTCTTCTTCTTAATTGTTTATTCGTATAACTACATAATAACTACTCACTAACTCAAGCATGGCTTCACAAATAACAATTGCATCGACAGGATTAAATTACAGAAATTGTATCAAGAGAGTTGATGTGTTCGCAGAAGTGTAAAATGGTATATTATATTCATTATGAAAAGTTACGTCCGTAGCCTCCTTTAGTGAATGTCATTGAAACCATTTTGTACACAACCACAAATGTGTAACTGAATGGAAAGTTTCTCAAAATGAGATTGTGTTTATATCGAAAATTCAGTAATTTCATGATTTAATTCCATTATATTGGGTGTTTCTAAATTTATGCGACAAAATTTAGGTGATTGCATGAAATTAAGATGGGTCTTTCCTATAACAAAATTTCCTCAGCTCACTCCTTTCCGAGATATCACTCTTGAAAGGTGGTTAATAAAATTGAGTTTTCATTTTTTTTTTCTAAAATTTCAGTGAAGCTGGAAACTGGGAGCTGGAATTCTGTTATTTTCGTGCATTTCCAGCATTTATTATAAATCTTATTACATTTCACATATTTAATGTTTCCCACTCAATTTATTAAAAGAAACTATAAATTATAAATTTATTTTTTTGGCAGCTATAGGTTTTGGTAAAATATTTAAGAATAAAAAATCAATAATTTCAGGTAAAAGTTTATCTCCAAAAAAAATTTTGATATGAAATAAACTAAGGGTTGCAAATTTCACCCCTGTATAATGTAACAGAAATATTGAAAAAATACCCGTGGTTAGTCACAAAAATTACAGAGTTTCAAGCTTCTAACTTCACAAAAATTTGAGAAAAAAAATAAAAACTCAATAGGGTCCAAGCATAAATTTTGCTATTGGTGGGAATTGACGCTTTATAAGGTCTCCTAACACTTTGCATGTCACTTCACTCTTCCAAGATGCAATCGCATTACCAATAC
This sequence comes from Galerucella pusilla, assembly GCA_910591695.1. Classification (NCBI taxonomy): domain Eukaryota; kingdom Metazoa; phylum Arthropoda; class Insecta; order Coleoptera; family Chrysomelidae; genus Galerucella; species Galerucella pusilla. The sequence continues at coordinate 12,661 of CAJUYI010003807.1, read as the reverse complement.
AAATAAATTAACATTCCACCTGTAGCTCCAAGAGTTCATCCATTTCTCAAATGTGGTTGCAAAAAATCCAAACAAGAAGGATCAATAAAACTCAAAGTCCAAGCCACAAATTTCAATATTGTCCACCAAAAGGACAAAATGTTCAGCAACTACAAATTATTTTATTTTATTTTAGGTCTAAGTGATAATAATATACATATAAAAATAATAAAACAATTACCTTAATGAAACATTAACAACAGGAAAAAAATTGATTTGTCATCAATCCATACTATAGATTAGACAAGTAAAAGTGGTTCAGAAAGAACATTAAAATTATTAGAAAAATATGAAGGATTATTGTGAAAATTGTAAAATTACAAACTTGGAGACATTGAAAGAAATTTGTTTGAATTTGCATTTGAAATATCCAAATGGATAGATGTTGAAATGAATTAGTACCGAAATATGAAAATGGGGTACTAAGAAAGGGACTAATACACCTCTATTGGCCACTAAAATTATTATTGAACTCATTATCAAAATTGAGAATGAGATAAATCATAATGGAATTTAAATAGTAAAATATCCATTTATTAAAAATTAGAAAATTTTTAAAAAATTTTTATAACTCAATGTCACTAAAGCACATGTCATGTACTATGTTGAATGGAAACGGATATATAAAATTAAAATGAATACCAAACAATGACAGATATCACTAATACCAAAACCCTAATAATAAAATATCATGTAAGTTTACCTAAATATATAGTTACTTCTGATTGTTAATAGTAATTCACAATTTTTGTATAATGATTTTCATATAATTTGGTCTATTATATGGTTTAAATTTAATTTCATGTGTGTAGTTGTGGTACTGACTTAGGGGCCTATTCTGTAATTAGTAACGATGTCGTTCGTGGACGATTATCGTTACTGAACGAGTTTATATATTCAGTATCGTAACGACCGCTGTTAGATAACGACAAAATGGCTGATATTATGTCGTTGACGAACGTCAGCTATGCAGCAGTCGTAATCGGGTTAGCAAGTCTTTGGTTAAGAGGTTTGTTGTATTTTTTTTCAATATCTTAAAAACATTGTTCCTTATACAAAAATCATATTTTATTTAAGATGGATCAAAGGCTACGTATTGTTTTGGATGAATTGAATAGAAGGTAAATTCATATAAGGGTTGAAAAATAATCTAAACTATACACATGTAATATTTTTAGACAGACACGAAGGACTAATTTTCGTGTCTTAAGAGACCGAAGTAACCCCTTTGAGTTGCCTGAGGAAGTGTTCCGGCAGATGTATCGAGTAAACAGTGAAGCTGCTTATGATTTATTCCAGGACTTGTTGTCTTATTTAAATCATGGTAGTCGTAATACTAGAACATCTCCCATAGTTAGGTTTTTCATAACCATTCATTTCTTAGCTCATGGGAGTTATCAAAAATCTCTGGGTGTAGATTATTTAAATGGGTCATCACAATCTAACGTTAGCCGATCAATTTGTTGTCCCTGAAGGTTTCATTTGTACTCAATTCATCCAAATACATTTTATATTGTGACCTTGTTGTCTTAATGGACCGACTTTTAACTTTGTCCTCTCCTAACCTAACAAAACAGCTACAGATGTCAAAAATTATACCAACCTTTATAAAATTGTGAAAATATTATCGTTATGTTTTGTCCCTAGATTTTAACGTAACGACATTATTACAGAATCTAACTCTGAAAAAGTATCGTTAACATAATAATCGTTACCGTAACGACGTCGTTGCATAACGACAAGTTACAGAATAGGCACCTAAGGTTATATTATTATTATTTGTTCTTCTTCTTCTTTTTGTGAGTGAAACATTGATAATTTAATATTTAAATGTTGGTTTGCCGATTTCATCAAAGCAATGATATTTTATTATTAATGTTTTGGTATTAGTGATATCTGTCATTGTTTGGTATCCATTTTAATTTTATATATCCGTTTCCATTCAACATAGTACTTGTGCTTCAGTTACATTGAGTTATAACAATTTTTTTGAAATTTTCTAATTTTCAATGAATGGATATTTTACTATTTAAATTCTATTATGATTTATCTCATTCTTATTTTGATAATGAGTTCAATAATAATTTTAGTGGCTAATAGAGGTCTATTAGTCCCTTTCTTAGTACCCCATGTTCATATTTCGGTACTAATTCATTTCAACATCTATCCATTTGGATATTTCAAATGCAAATTCAAACAAATTTCTTTCAATGTCTCCAAGTTTGTAATTTTACAATTTTCACAATAATCCTCCATATTTTTCTAATAATTTTAATTTTCTTTCTGAACCACTTTTACTTGTCTAATCTATAGTATGGATTGAAGGCAATTTAATTTTCTTCCTGTTGTTAATGTTTCATTATGGTAATTGTATTATTATTTTTATATATTAATATCACTTAGATAGACTTAAAATAAAATGAAATAATTTGTAGTTGATACTATTTAATGTCAAAAAATTTTCATCTTATTTCAATAATATTAATATATTATTTTGTCTCAACTTTTTTTGATAAGTATGACATTTCTATTGTAGCCTGATGATGGTAATTTTGTACCGAAACTAGTTGCTGAACATTTTGTCCTTTTGGTGGACAATATTAAAATTTGTGGTTTGGACTTTGAGTTTAATTGATCATTCTTGTTTACATCTGTAGTTATTACTGTTCCGTGTACATTTTGTTAATATTTTATTATTTCAGTTTAACAGAAATTTTTAGATGCTTAACCATCCAAGCTGTTCATTTCTAAATGACTATTTTTTTTAATGTGCACTGGAAAAACTGTTCGAACGCGAAGCAATTAAATATCCACTGTGTAAGGTTAAACTTCTATTATTTACTCAGTTCTGTAAACTGAACAGAATATTAAAATATTGCATAAACACACACAATTATGTTCTGCTTCATCAGTTTATTTAAAATCTGATAGTATGGTATATGCCATTTTGTTTCAGCTGCTTTTTTTAATCTCATAAAGCGTTTGGAATGGAACGGCGAAATTCCAAAAACTGTGAATTATTTGAACGTGGTGATAATACGCCAGACGATAACTAAGGCAAAAATAAGGAAAAAACTTATTTTACATTTAACTTTTGGCATGTGATAAAACCGTATTTGGTGGGAGAAAATCGAGATTGGTAATATCATTGAAATAAGTGAGATCAACACAAATAAGAATAAAATAATATAGTTAAAGAAAAAAATTGGCAAATTACAATGCAATAAATAACTAACTTTTACAGATAAGTATATTTGGCAACAGCGGTTAAAATAGAGTAGCACTAAGCAAACGCCCATCGCTGACTGCTCCCAATTATTCTTCTCTCTCTTTCAAGTAGTTTTTCTCATATTTTTCTTGTCGTACCTGTGTGAATCGTATGTCGCGAATAGACTTCTCGCAATCTGTATACAGGGTGTCCCAGGAGTTCGTATCAAAAGACTGAAAGACTGAAAATAATGATGGTATTTCATATAAAATTTTTTTAAATGGTTTTTTATTTACAATTTTCAAATGGCTGACTGGAAATTGGTAATATTTGAACCGTTAATGAACACCATAATTGCACACTTTTTGGCGTGATATACAAGTCCACAACATAGTTGTGAACTCAGGTACCGACTAAGTCAAATGGTGGATGCGCCATTTTTTTGTAAGTAAAATTTTTTCAGTTTTAAATGCAATAATTGGCTTTTGTGAACATCTTTAGAGATATCAAGTCCTCCTGTGACATCTCGATAACATTAACGGTTTAAGAGATACGGGCAATTTTCTGTCGCACTGCACACCTATTGGCGCATTCACATTTATTTTGAATGTACGATTACAGGAAGCATCCTGTACCTATTATTAGCAAATTATTAATAAATCAGTGTAATTTTTTCAAACAGCTTAGACTTTTTTGATGTCGTTAATTACTTGGTTACTCGTTTTTTCTAACATGCTAATGTAGGTAATGTAGTTATTCATTTTTCAGGGTTTTGTTGATATTTTTACTTTTATTAAAGTAATGTTCGTTTTCAATGAAGTTCTTTGAAGTTAAACAAAGTAAAATTTTATATTCCTAAATGTAGACTGCACCAATTTATTAATAATTTGCTAATAATACAGGATGCTTCCTTTCATCGTACCTACATGCAAAATCAATGTGAATGCGCCAATAGGTGTGCAGCGGGACATAAAATTGCCCGTATCTCTTGAACCATTTATTTTATCGATATGTCACAGGAGGACTTGATATCTCTAAAAATGTTCACAAAAGCCAATTATTGCATTTATAACTGAAAAAAGTTTTACTTACAAAAAAAAGGCGCATCCACCATTTGACTTAGTCGGTACCTGAGTTCACAAGTATGTTGTAGACTTGTATATCACGCCAAAAAGTGTGCAATTATGCTGTTTATTAACGGTTGAAAGATTACCAATCTCCAATCAGTCATTTGATAATTGTAAATAAAAAACCATTTTCCATTCCCAACTTTAGAGCCCTATAGTTCGTTTACGAAGGGCGTAAAGAAAGAATTTTATATGAAATACCCTCATTATTTTTAGCCTTTCTATCACCTCCCAAGTTTTTGGTATGAACATCTGGGACACCCTGTATGTATAAATATTATATTATTTCAATAAAATCCGGTCCTTTTACATTTATGATGGGCATTGTCGAGTTTTTTACAAATTACCTAAGGGTCTAAATTGGCTTTGATATAATCGTTCAGCCGATACCATTTAGCGTGAAGCTTATAATAACTAATTTCGTTTGTCCGCATCCATTTCTATGAAATGTCACCTATTGAAAAAGTCGTCATTTACATAGAATAAATGCCGCATTCCGGACATAAATGTTTGTCCGTTACATAGATGTGTCCCAGAATAAATGTTCCACTTAATCATATTCAAAAACTACACGCGTGCCTAATGACGATTATAGATTTGTGAGTTATTGGTTTGGCTAATCCTATTGAAGTGGAAAACAATTTAATAAACATCACGATATTTTAAAAGATGCTCAAAATGAAATACATCTACCTCAATACATTTCTCTTGACGAATGTTTGAATGTGTAATGAACTTTCTGATTGTTAGTGGGTCATTTCTGATATGTACCTAATAAATGATGCAGTAGGCTGTGACAAATTGACATGATTGTGGTTGAAATAATTTGTTCAGTTTGACATTAGATCTCTATTTGTTCAGTTGAGCAAACAACATTCATACAAAATAATTAATAAGTCAATTACGTTCGGTATTCATAGGGTGTTTCAACTTTTTTGCTCAAAAATGCCTTGTCAGCTTTCAAATGCTGAATACACTTGTATTATTTTTGTTTATGGCTTTCGCGATGGTAACGGTAGGGCTGTGTCGTTACTGTTTTTTTAAAAATGTTTTTTTAATGACCAAACATTATTGACCATTTCAATTTCACTCTTAAATGGATCTTTAATTAGAAATGTGAGGTTAGTGTAACAAAATACTCAAATACTATCAGGTTTCAAAAAAATCATTTACAGGGTGAAGTGTTGAATATGAGGCAGTCCCACAAATTTTCATGAAGACGGTCCTGGATTTTTTTAATTCTGAAAATGTCAGTTAATCAGTCTAATACACACATCCGCTTAACCATCTCCTGTAAGTTGTGGACCAGTCTCCACGTAATTGAAACATTTTTTTGAATAAAATTTTTTTGAGATTTTTGTGCTCTCATGTACCTACAATGACACTTTAAGAGAACATATTTAATTGTGCATGGGAAGAAACTATTTTGTATTGAATTTATCATAAAATTTTTGAACAATTTGTCAAATTTAGCTGCTTAAGCCGGAGAGGATATTGATGTTGATTTTACCACTCCTATTTTCGATTGAGTTTCAAATTGTATATGAAATGTTCATATTATTCCGCATATTCTCTCAATGAAGCTTTCAACAATTGTCGTGTATTTCCAACCACCACAGCCATCCTCTAATACACTGCAGACGTTTCACGAAAACATTGTCCTGTGTACAAATTTGCATTTGGGGGATCTGAATTTCGCAGCAATTTGCTTGCCGGAATTCCAATTTTGTTGATGCCATTGTCTTATACAGAATATTTTTCAGTACCTAACCTAACACTTCAATCATAATAATAGACCAAAACTAAATTGAAAAATGCGTGTATTAAATGATCATTGGGCAACATTATTAAAGTTTTCCAAAGTGCATAATGAAATTATTACAAATAGATTTAGCACACATTTCAATAGAAAACAAAAAAATGCGTTATATGGAAATATGGAAATAATTGACCACGAAATTAAATAGTTTGGACCAAGGTGAAACGTCTGTAGAAGAATGAAAAAAAAAACATGCAGACTGGAAGTCTAAAACTAAAGCTAAATCGGCTAAAATATATAAATATAATCATGGTACCGGTGGAGGTCCTGCTATTAATATAAACATCTCCATCCTAAAGACAAAACTTTTAAACTTAATTGGACATGTAGCAGCTTATGGAGATAAAAGTGTTACTGAGAAAGGTACATATAATACTCTACTTAAAAAAACACAATGGAATGTGTTACAAACTATATGATTATACTTTTTTACAGGTCTCAAAAGGAAAATAAGTGAACTTACGGAAAAAGAAAAACAATGTGTCGGCTCAACTGGTTCCCAAAATAAATGTGTACAAAGTATGTCTACTTATAATCAATTATTCAATATTCAACTTTCTAGCTACTGTCAGCACATAGAACACACAATTGAAGAAAGTTACTAAAATCCCGAAGATTACCGATGGTCTAATTCTATACGAAAACGCGATCTATTGGGGTACTGAAAAGCGATTCTACAAATATTGTTCGCATCGCTTTCAAAGCTTTTCTACAATGAGAATTCTAATCATCAGAGTCTGCCTACTTACTGGAAGTTTGAAAACGTTCAAGCCCACGATGCACATTCGTCGTGCGGACAGACTGTCCAGGAGCATTTAATTGCTGTGAGAAATTCAGCGGGTAAACATCTACGTACAGTATAAGAAAAATTATTAATAAAATAACGGAGTCAAGTCTAAAAGGCTAAATTATTATATTTATTATACAATTATATTTTTTCTCACGATCGGAGAAAAAATTCTTTCATCTACAAATGGCTTAAAACAGTGGGTTGCCGTCACCGTCATCGTCATCTTTATGCGACATGCAACCTATGCCTTCCTCATCGATGTCATTCACTTACCAGTTAACACCAAATAACTCCACTGGACCGGCAATTTTAAATAATTTACAGAATGCAACAAATTGTGTCTTGAATATTAATATTTATAATAATTAATATAGTTTTTAGCTAAAGTTTTGTATATGTATGTTTAAATGAGATAATTTTTGAAAAATGGGTTTGTATACTTCTTTGAATATACGGTCGTAGGAAAAGTAATGTTCCCAACTCATGCGTAAAGTGTCTTTCCCGCGGGAAAGTATCACTTTCCGCACTTGTTAGGAAAATAACTATTTAATTGAAGGTTGTTTTCACTCCACAGAAGAATTTTTGAACTTGTGAATACTGTATTTATTTGTTCGTATTATAAATTGGAATTCTATCTATCATTTGCATGTCAATTTTAGATCAGGATTAGGAGTTTTCATAGTGACTAATTTATACAAATGTTGTTTGCTAGAGAGATAATGAAGAGTGATTTATATAATAGCCAGTTTCTTTGAATTGAGAACTGCTTTACTTTTTCATATTCCCATTGATTGTGTGGATTTAACGAATAAATACAGACAACAGCCGGCTATTGAGAAGAATACAAAATATTCTCAAGAAATTGGAAAAGTATTTATATAGTTTTCAAAAGAATCAGTCTGTTTGTTTGTTGAAACTTTTTTGTTATCCATAAAACTTCGTTTCTCGTTATAATAGAATAAAACTTTTTTACTGCCTCGAAGCAAAACGGTCAATATTTAGCTTTCAAGAGATCCAATATAAGTATGTACAAGGCTTACATATTTCGTGTATTTCAAATAGCTATAAGCCGAGCGTTTTTAAGCATCGGTGATATTACATTGAATCGTCCATGTTGGAATGTATTATGGCCATTATTCTCATGTTTGCTTCAGTTATAGACAAAAGAGCAAATTCCTAACGGTTGTTTTGTTATTTCCATCTGCTTCAGCGGTAATATGCATTTATGTGAGTTCAGTCAGAGTTTAGTAGAAAGAAAACGTTCATGGCTTTTTTTATTGTTCAAATACATACAGTAAACGTACGTGGATGTCAAATTTTGATGAAGCCAAACAAACACTTATTGGCATCATTATCAATTCACTGGTCTCACTTCCGCCACAGAATAACCTCGTAAGTGGATTATTTTGTGCTTCCACATTGACGATGGGAATCGATGTTACATTTTGTCAAGTCTCCCTTCGTCGTTTCATCTGACGATATTTCCTTCATTTCAATACTATGAGAGATTCTTGGGATCTGATCAATCTTGACACGCTCAATCAGGGTGAGGGATTAAGTAAAGGGGAGACTAGTCAACTCAAGTCTTTGGCTCATGCCCGTACTTATAAACAAGACTTGAGGCTGAGCACGGCCTTGAGCATAAGTTTTTGACACATTTTACATGTCAAGAACTGATGCTCAAGCCCGTGCTCAGCCTCAAGTCTTGTTTATAAGCACGGGCATTAGTCTCTTATTCTCGGTGTTGCTTCGGACAACTTCCATTTATTCCTTGACAAACCCTACAAAATACAAATGAAACAGAACACAGAGCCAGATGCTGCAAATGCAATACGCATATATACAGATGGTTCAAAAATGAAAGAAGGCTCAGGATGTGGAGTTTACTCGAGAGCACTAAACCTAAAGATTAAGTGGCGAATGGGAAACAACAGAACTGGCTGGTATCTCAATTGCCTCAGAAGAACTAACCAGAAGAGGAATTTCTGGCAAAAACATAACAATCTGCACTGATAGTAGACAAGCCCCATTAGCCTTGAACAGGCAACGTGTTATATCGAGGCTAGTACTAGAGTGCCACCAAGATTTAGCTAACGCCTCGGCAGATAACAATATTATCCTGAGGTGGGTTAAAGGGCACGACAGAAGTAAAAGTAATCGCATTGCCAATTCTTCAGCCAGGGAAGCCGCTGGACTAAAAATTCTAGGACCCAGTGACACCTACGGCCTAACGACTTCGACAATTGCGGAACTAGCCAAACGTTACACCCATGCTTGATCCCTTTAAGAGATGGGATGGAATCAAAGGATGCAGTCTTGCCAGGATCACCCTGAGCGACCCTGGGAAGCTGGCGCCGAAGAAATATTTGGTGATGACCAGGAAAAACCTAAGTTTAACAGTAGGTTTAACAGTAGGATTTCTGACTGGCCACTGTCAAGTGAGGTAACACCTCCATACTATGGGGTAGTGGACACACCTCTATGCAGGATGTGTGAACAGGAAGATGGAACTTTCAGGCATGTCTTATGCGAGTGTCGGGAGTTATTATCAATAAGAGAGTGTGTGTTCGGTGAGTCTGTGAGCCTACACTCACCCTCCCTACTCTACAGATATTCCTTGATGGAAAGCTATGACGCTGCTTGGTTTTACAAGAAACTACGAGAGTGGACAATATTTTTTTCTTGTTGTGACTGATGATTTTTGATATCTTCTCTCATTTTTATCCATTTGTGTTGAATGATTTGAGCGAATAGCAGTTTTGTAAGAAAATGAATGAGTTATTATCTATATTGTGAGCTCTGTATCACTAGACATTATGATTACTGTTAAATATATTTGAATCATAATATAATATCAATAGATGTATGCACTCGAGGAGTGGGTGGAAAGGTGGAGTAACCGATATCGCTTGCCGGCACCTATCACTGTATTCTTCCATTCTGTCCATTTTGTGCTCATTGCATAATATACTATTTTATTTAACGGTTCTGTTATACTTGACGTAATCGCAAGCTGGAATATAATCAGTACTTAACGACTGGTTACATTATGATCAATGTCAAGCTTTTAAAAGCTACTAAGTGAAGCTGCATGGTTTGAAATTACTGTTGAAAATAATTAAAACGTGAATAAAAATTGTTAATAAGTTTCAATCTATTCTTAACAGAAACTGGACCTTTTTTTGAATTTAAAATAAAAATGGTCATTTCAGTAAAGCGTGTTATCACTAGATATTTTGAGTAATAGTACAGTACTATTATAACGCATTACAGAATTTGTGAACATCAATGAACAAAGATCGTTCACGAAGAAGTAGCAGCTACTTCCGTTTAACTTTGGACTGTTATTCAATGTCCTTCGTGGCACATAGCTAGGGAAGTAGTTGTTCCTTTCTAGTGAACGGTATTTGTTCTTCGATTTTCAAACACTCTGTAAGGCGTTATGATAGTAGTGACATCTAAAAGTTATTTAATTCATTGCTACCAATCTTTCTTCATGATGCTTGTTCAATAATGGATGAAGACCTATCTTTTCCATCAAAAGAAAGTGATATAGAAAGGGTGCCAAGGGATCGGAAATTTCGATTTATAAGGCTTCGAATTAATATCCACGAGAAATATGTCATCATTGAAGGTTATTTTACCAAAAGATTCAATCGTTTCAGGTATTGCATTTCATTTGAAGATTCAACTTATATGGGACATTCTTTGAAAAAAAAGGTGGAACGTGTCGCGGGACACACGGTAGGAACTTTAGTTCCTTTTAAGCAAAAATTATGTAATACATTTGACGTTATAGATAAATGATTTGCATATTCTTTGGTGGATGAGTAGTAAGCATACCTGACTCTCACGCGGTAGACCCGGGTTCGATTCCCCGTGAAGGTTTTTTTTATTATTAATTTTATTTTCAAATAATTATTCTGCTTGATATTAATAACGACAACAGGTAGACGTTTGAAATATTTAGCAGAATATTCATTATTACAGATAATGGTACGGTACCCTTCTTGAGGGAGTCCGACTGGCAACATCTACTTATAACAGCATCGTATATTTAAAAAGGGAAACCGTAGCATTATACAAATTGGACATTCAAGAACTGTACGTTTACCACAAAAAAATTAAATTGAATTGTTAAAATTTCAATTTGAAGTTATATTACAGTTTATAGAAATTTTTATTTTCTAGATTTTTTCTTAAGTGGGTCGTAGAAAAAATATGCTGTTCGACTCGTGTGGATTGTCCATATCGCACTTAGACGATTGAGCACTCCGCCTACGGCGTCGTGCTCTAACTTTGTCCTCGTGCGATATGGCCATCATATCCACACTAGTTGCACAAACTACTATTTCTATCAAAATATGCCCTTTTACATTTAAAAACAACCTGCCAAATGTCAAATCAATTTATCCATCCATTTTAAAGTTATCGAATTGAAACATTCAAGTTTTCAAAATTTCAACACCCTGTATTTCGAAAAGTAAATGTGCTAGACCCCTTAAACGCGCAAAAAAATTATGGAAATAGTAGTAAACATTTATCCGAACAAATTCAAGTAGATCACCAGCACTGCGAATGCTAGCTTTGCATAGAATTTTAATATAGCATCGGTGGTTCAGTGGTAGAATGCTCGCGGGCGACCCGGGTTCGAATCCCGGCCGGAGCATATGAATCGCTGCTTCGTAAACGAGAGAGAGACTAAGGAGAGAGCACAAGCACGCAGGCAAGGCACATAACGAAGCAACGTAACATAACGTAGCGTAACGTAACGCGTAACGGTCAGATCTTTTGCGTCGCGACCCCTGGTCGCTCAAACATAACTTGACGTAAATGTCGGGATGAACTGTTTTTCTGGTCTACACTGTATATCCAAACCAAGTATGGTGTGGACTTGTGATATTCATTCCCCGATATCCATGCAGATACACTAACGATGCGACATCGGTATTACAATTCAACCGAATTCAATTGTTCACATGTATTCAACATTCTGTCACGTCTTCTGATTTAGTATAATGTTACGCTTGTCTGTAAGTGAGGTATTTGCAAACATGATAGAGAAGAGAGGAATCACATTCAATTGGATTCAGTGAACATACCAATGAGTTTTTATATATTGTTGGAATTGCTGACATTGCTGTTGACTAATACACTCAAATACACAAAGCAACAAAAATCCATCCCATTGCTAGTAGACTTTGATACTATAAAAAAGTGGTTACACAAAATAGTTCTTCAGAATTATTAGCTGTCTAGTCTTCGATTTTTTACTTGAAATTCAGTTGGGAGGTGGGTTGAAGTTTGAATACGGAATAACCCTTGATAATAACTGTTGAAACGCTTCCAAAACGTAAAAAATTGAAATATTGGAAGACAAATTAACTTTGGATTACGATAAGCCCCTTGCCGGTCAGTGTCGTACCTATAATTAGTTTCAAATAGGGTGGAAAATGAAACATGATTCCTTTTATTACAAAACAAAATACATTAAACATTTTGACGGATCTAATTATAAAATACAGGGTGATTCAGAAAAAGTGTATTTTCTCTAATTTTTGTCGGTTTAATAACAAGGTGTATGTGCAAATCACCCTGTATTTTAAGAAAAGTACTAATATCAAGGTAACTAATATGTTTTGAACATCAAAAACTAATTTTAAAATACATGGTGTAAC